>OVBA01009600.1:0-10299 GCA_900406435.1 Lepidium aucheri | reverse complement strand
GTCCGCGGAGCTCGCCCAAAATCGAGGAGGAAATCTCGGAGAATCTTGAGATGATCTTCCCCAAAACCCTAGCACAAAAGCCTATAAATACGAGTCCAAACCTTAGGAATAAAAAAAAAAAAAAANTTTGTTTGTAATCCATTTTCGTCTAATAAAGAATTCGATTCGAAGTCCCACACTTTTGTAACGAGTGTTAAGTTTTAGCATCAACAATATGCTTTGTGAATCATATTTTTTCTCCTAGAATGACATTCTTTATGAAATGAAAGAAATAAGTTTTAACTAATAAGACCTATGTTATCATTTCTGGGTAAAATTCTTGTTATCGTATTTCTCCAAATTCACTGTATTGTTTATGGAACTAATGGAGATTGTATAGAATATGATGAACCTGCAATTGTGATAGATATTAAAACCATAAATGAGAGACGATATATGTTCATAAGTCATACTGTCATCGATAGACACATTTAAACAAGAATTTTAATGATAAAACCTGGGAGAGAAAAAGTTTCGAAGATGCAAAAAAAAAAATGTATTGCTACTTACTATAGATTAGAGAAAACAAATAGAAAAAGCGATGTTTAGGTTTTTTGTTTTCTTTAAATACAAATTACACAAAATCTCACCAAAATTCATAAAATCTTCTTAAATCATATCATTTGTTTTAAAAATTAAACTAAATCAACCTTAAATTTTCTCATAACTCACTCAAGTCTCTCTAAATATCTCCAAATCTTTTAAAATTTTACTTTTAATACACCCCCTAAACAATTTTGAATAATTTAGTTTTTATGAGGTTTCAAATGATTTTAAAGAGTTTAGAGAAATTTCAACTCATTTATTATAAAATCCACCAAAACTCCAATGGAAATCATGAGATTTGGACTTTTGTATTTTAAACTAAAAAATAAAATTCATTTATGTATACAAAAATAGTCATTTGTTAATATAAAAATGTTACTTTTAAAATAGAGATTGTAATATATATATATATATATATATATTTATATTTATATCAAGAATGTTAAACTATGTGGTATTGATTTTCTTTGGATAAATATTTTCAATCTAAACTTTTATTTCACCCCACTATTCAACTATTATAATGTTATCAATCAACATTAATCTTCAACTGGTCGTTTTCAAAATCTTCGTTTCAACCGCTTATTGGTTTCCAAAATGATTGTTCCAAACACTATTACCTATTGGACCTTTAAAATATAGTACTACTAACTGTTTTTTTTTTGTGAAAGTAATAAAGAATTGTTTTAAATGGGATAAAAGCAGTTAGAGTATACTTTACTCTTTAAAAGAAGATTAATAGGATCATAGTAATGTCCTGGTACTTTATAAAAGTTGGGTTCCTCTGAAAATTATCTGGCTAACTCAAGTTTTTGTCACATTCTAAAAGGAATTTCACATCACTTTTTGTTGTTGTTGTTGTTGTTTTATGATTTTAAACAGATTCATTGCCGAACAAAAAACATACTGTATGTACTATTTATACTTTTTATTTTTAATGTTTGCAAATAAATGATAAATATACTTACTCCAAATATATAGAGTATAGTAAACCAATAAAGGAAGACATGCAATACTCTTAACAGTTTAGTAACACATATAGATCAACTGTTTTTCCTTTTGGTCAAACTGATAAATTGTTTAATAGTTACAATTTGACATTGTTTAATTTTATTCTGCTTTATTTTTCTTTCTGATTTTTTATTGGTAAATTAGATAAGCTTGAAGGGAAAAAAAAAAGCGCATTACTACTCTTCTTGTTGTTTATATATTATTTTTAAATATAAGCTTGGAACAAACGCATTATAATTAAATCATATATTTGTTTGACAGAAAAAAATTAAAAGAAATCAGATATGCAAGCATGAACCACCTAACCCACCATGATTGCTTTTCTTATATCTTATATATGTTGACCGTGCATAACTATCTAAACAACATTATATAGCTTCAAATATCAACTACTACTTTTCTTAATAAATCAAAATAAAATTTGATAATCTAGATCTTCATAGATTTGATAATAAACATTTGGGAATAGCCACGAATTAGAAATTCGTTTAACAGCTTTACAAATTATTGATAAAATATATTAATTTGTGACAATCAAGTCAAATTAAAATTATATAATAAAATCACGATTAATTTAGCATGCATTTAGCTATCTTTTTCTATTATTTACTTAACTAATCAGGTAATAAAAATATTTTTTCCCAACTAGTATCTATCATGAATATGTTATCAATACATTATATATTTTCGTTTTACCATACTAACAAGAATTTTAAATTTTATAAATAACATAATGAAAAATTATGTGCTACATTTGATGAGTTTTTTAGAATTAAACGTTATATTTTATACTGTTTTCGAGTTTTTAACAGAAGTAAATAGATAGAAAGAAGTGAAACAAATAAAAAAGTAAAGAAAATATAAAAGAAACAATCAATAGATTGACAATAAGCAATATATAAACAAACTGAAGAGAGAACTGCAAGGGAAGAAAGAGTATTGAGGAGAATCCGGCTTCCAAAGACCATTGATTTCGACCAATGGACACTTCACATTATTCCCTACAGAGAACTGGAATTTCCGGTACTAAAAGTTGGCGCATCATCCCGTGCATCATTCCATAAAATCAAAGACTAACTACGAACCTTCCACAAGTTGTTAATGTATATTCTATTATAACACAATATAATGGATAACACAAAAAGTTACTACAATTGAATATTTTTGTGTATATAGCTCGTTTGTAGGTTTTTTATCTGTTATCTGCATATTAATTTTCTGCTCGGTGTGATTCTTGCCTTTTTCATAAGAAAAATTGCTTAAATGGTTCCACTGACCTATTAGGTTGTCATGATTATCTATCACCGTAGCCTCTGAGCCCTGACTAGAACATCATTACTCTCAGGTTGGCTCGCTGAGTTATCGAGTTGTTAAGCTGCTCCCTGTAACACATCAAATGCTTGTCGAACGACTACACCAACCTTCTGGGTAGGTAACATTCCATCAATACATTAAATACATTGCAGGGTATCGCGAAGAGCACTACATCATTTGACACATGCCGCGTTGGTTACGATGTTGAGATGGTCTTTGTATGAGCTCGTCTTGGATGCACAAATTTATATTTGTCGACTTATGCCGAATATATCTCCGCACCTAGATGAGTTGACGTAAGCATGTCGAAACTCTCACCTCAACTGTTATATATATAACCGTACATTATATAGATTGAAATACCGAATTAATTCCAAAATTTTAAGAAATTGAATTACATTTAGAAAAAACAATTAGAAATAGATGGACTTCAATCTCTCATGTGTTTTTTTGTGGACTCATCTCTTTTTTCTTTTCACTTCAGCCTCTTTTTTCTTCTTCTATATTCTCTCCTCTCTCTTATCTTTCTCCTATTTTTACTTCTATCTTCTCTCTCTTCTTTATGTTCTCTTCTTTTGTTTTCTATGTTCACCCTCCTTAATTTCTTCTCTCTCCTTTTTTTTTGTTTTCTTTTTCCTCTATTTTAGTTTTAATTTTATAAAGAACTAAATCACATAAAATTTTAAAATACATAAATAATTAAACTATAACACAAAAAAAGATAAAGTATAAATGTTAAAAATTATATCTTATCAAATAAAATATAGAAAATAGTTCAATTTAGTTTTGTTAATAACAATAATATTTAAAAGATAAACATATCTTTTTGATTATTTTATTATTAAGCACATCTAAATAGAAATACTAACTAGCAAAACAAACAAATACGCATCTAGATGTCATACATTCCATTCTGGAAGTGACATTTAGATGGAAATATTAACTAAATATGAGATTCGGAACCAAATATTATCTTAAACCAAATAATATGTATTAAGTGAAAGAATAATTTTATTATTATTTGAAAATTATTTTATAGAAAAAATTTATTCAAATATTATTATTCTAGTAACACCCAAAAATTATTATTTTATAGAAAAAGTTATTCTAGTATTATTTTATAGTAACATATGTGATGTACAATACTGGGTATTAATCTTAGCAAATATTTCATGTTTATATTTATTTTATTCTCTTTCTAAAATATACTAATTTATTTTAAAAAATTAAATATTAAAAAATTAATATAATAAAAAGTAATCTCATGTTGTTATTTTTTTTATTTATTATAAAGCCAAAATTTTAAATCTATATACTATTTAGAAATAATTCAAACTTTAAAATATTTAAAAATGTATGAGATTTTAAATTTATATAACATTTAATAATGAATTGATAATGTACATAGTTTTTGTTAAACCATTAAGATTCAATATAAATTTACAACAATATTTTAAAAATAATATTCTAAAATATCAAAGGTCTACTAAGCTAAATGAACACGGGTAAAAAATTACTTTGCACTATAACATAAGTATAATCATAGTTTTATTACTAATCACAGATATATATCTTTATATATATATATAGTGCAATATCTTTGAATTCATTAATGTACATTTTAAATAATAAAAATACTTATACCCAGTCATGCTTATACCTATAGCATTGCCATCCGATTTCGACAAGTGTTATGTATTTGAAATTTAAACCAATCCATAATCAATGTATTAGTCAATATTCTAATTAGGTGGTATATCTAAGTAATTTAGTTACATAAATTATCCTACCATCAAACTGATCTCTTAGATTAAATATTGAAGGCGTTAATTTGGGTAACTATTTTTTTTATCAATTTAACTCAACAAATTAAGAATTACATTTAACTAAACCCAATAAAACAAAGAAAAAGAAGAACACTAAACGTGAGTCCGGAAAGATCTTTTGGCTGATCTTGCAAGGTTATTCGCTTTGTAATTGAGCGCTCTAGGTATCTTGACGACAGAACATGAACGAAAAAAACTTCGAAAGCGATAAAAATTCTCCAAATATAAAGAAAAGGCTGGCCAAACTCAAGGATCTTCTAGCATACTAAGTAGTTCTGAGCAATCCACAACGAACACAGCTTCATTAATCTGTAGAGAGTGGAAACAAAACAAAGCCCAGAGAAGCCCCTCGAATTCTACGTGCAGAGCAAAGAGGCTTCTCCGTATACGTTGAGCTCCCATTTGCATACCTATCAATTGGTCCTGAAAACCGAACAACCAATCCCTGAGAAAGGATCTGAATCCTTCCACGACGCGTCCACCATACACTTATAGCCTGTAAAAGCCGGATCTTGTGCTAGAGGATGAGGAGTTATGTCAGAAGGGGAAGAAACTGTCACATGGTCACAAGTTTTAAAATCCAATCTCCCCTTCTAGGCTTCCATCCATGAATGAGCTTCATCATCCGCCATTTTGAGGATCTCCCGGGGGTCCCTATCAATGTTAGAAAACATTTTATCATTTCTAGCCTTCCAGAGGAACCAAAGAATCCACGAAAAGCTCTCAAAACCCTCTGTGTGCGGGAAACGCCAAACAAGAAAATCAATGTTCAAAAAAATGGATTGTCCTGGGAAAGATTGACTTGCAGGGATATTCGAGAGAGCTCAGGTCTGAACAGCTGGAGGGCATTCGAAAAGTATATGGTTAACTGTTTCGGAATTTGCACCGCACCGATCACAACGTTGATCACAATTTATACCATGTTTACTCAGATTTGATTTTACCGCCAAATGTCTAGAAATAGACTCCTACATAAAGTGCTTTAACTTCTGTGGAGCTTTTATGTTCCAGACTTGCGCTTGCAAGTCTTGTATATTTGGCCTAAAAATATAGTTTTGGTTTAAAGATAGGGTTCTCTCCGCCCAGTATCCAGATTTGACCATATACTTCCCTGATTTATTAAGTGCCAACCAAAACGATCTGGTATTGCCCTTTGTAGAATATGTATTCCCAGGATCAAACGTACATCCTGAGGCTCAAAAAATTGATCTAAGAGTGGTGTTCTCCATAACCGTGACTGGGGATCTATCATGTCTGAGACTCTCAGTTCCGGATGAATATGCAGCGCAAAGCCCCTCGCTGGCCGTGGGAATTTGTCTGGAATCCATGGATCCGACCATACTTGGATTGATTCTCCGTTCCCTACTTGATGAGCCCCTTCATTACCAAAGCCCTTGTAGAGATAATACTCTTCCAACTATATGAGGGAGAATATACTCTTCGTGGTAGAAGGGGGTTGGAACCCTCGAAGTATCGTGCTTTTAGAATCCGGGAAATAAGTGAGCTGGGGTGATCTAAAAGTCGCCAAAGTTGCTTTCCCAACAAAGCAGTGTTAAGTTCTTTGATGGCCAAACCTACCCCCCCTTCAGGCTTGGTTCTGCAGAGTTTCTCCCATTTGGTCCAATGAATAGTCTCTTGTGGTGCTTGAATTTTGCCACCAAAATTTTGCAATAACAGCCGAAATCTTAGCTACCGCCATTTTGGACAGCCGATAACACGACATTACATAGGAAGGGATTGACGTTAGGAGTGATTTAATCAAGACTTCTTCCATCCTTTCGACAGAAATTTTGCCGGCCAAGAGTTTATCCTGGCATTAATTTTATCTGCTACAAAAGCGAAGACTTTAGTTTTGGCACCCTTTAGTCCTTCAGGGAGTTCCAAGTATGTACCCATCCCACCAAGATTTCTGATGCCTAGATGTTCCTGAATTTCGTGTCGTCTCACAATATCGATATCTTTACCAAACTGAATTGACGATTTGTCAAAATTTATTTGTTGGCCTGAAATTCTTTCATAGTGTTTCAAAACACTTAGAATCGTTTCTGTTTCCTCCATATTAGCCTTACAAAAGAATAAACTACCATCGACAAATAGTAAATGCGAGACTTTCGGGCAGGTTCTCGCTATCGAGATCCCAGTCAGTTGACTTCGAGATTCTACCAGTTTTAATTTGGATATCAAAGCCTCCAAACATGTAATATACCAGTACGGTGACAATGGGTCTGCTTGACGCAAACCCCTTTTTGGAATTATCCGCCCTCTCGGTGCACCATTTATCAATACAGAGTACTTCACTGTGGAGATACAATGTATAATCCCCTTTATTCAAGTTGGTTGAAATCCAAGCTTTGGAAAGAGTGATCGCAGAAAATCTCATTCAATCCTATCATAAGATTTGCTCATGTCTGTTTTAATTACCATATAGTCACCTTTAATCTTTTTGTTTGTTTTAAACGCATTTGGGTAACTATTTTTAGTTAAATAAATAAGTAAACTAAATAAATAAGTAAAGAAATTTATTACAGAATTCAACAGTCTAGTGTGTTATACCAATTTTTTTCTTGGTTGAAAATATTAATATCCTAATATGGTATTCATTGTAATATTCCTCACTTTCGTCTATATGCATGCTCGTATTGGGATAATATTAAAATTAATAGATTTATTTGACAATAAAAAAAAGGCAGAATAAATTAATTGAATTTGGTGGTTAGGATGATCCAGCTAATGATTTAGGGTATCGAGGTTCAATTCCTCCTAACTACAATCTCTTATATAATAAAAGCATAGCATTAACTTAAATACCGTATTATATTGTCTCTTTTGGACTAGTTTGTATTTTTACTAGGAAATATTATCACATAATATTGTCACATGATTATATTTTGATAAGATTCGATAACTAATCAATTAATTATTATTATCTAAATTAAATATTATTAATCAATTAATTATATTCTGATTATTATTATCATATCTCGCCTACTTTAAGATTATCTTTGAAATTATTTTATTACAATTTTAATCTCTTAAATAATTATATTCCAAATCCTAATCGATATCTATTAAAAATAATTCTCCTAATCCTAATAGGAAAACATATAAACAAGATATATTTAAGACCCACCCTAGGACAATTATCACAATTCTCAAACGATTTAATATAATAAAGATTTTAAATTTCTTGATTTGTTTTGATTGGTCAATTTGTTTAAATTTATTAGTTTGTCTTTTAGTTTAGATAAAACTATTTTTAAAAATTAATTATTTTTTTATTCAATTTCAATAAAAACATACAATTAAAAAGGAAAATTTAACCATTAAAGATTTAATTTTGGTTGGTTTTAAAAAGATTTCTAACCAATTAAGATTTGATTTTAAAAATAGAATTTTAACCAATTAAAATATAATTTTTGTTGGTTTAGGAAGACCAATTAAAATTTGATTTTTGCTGATTTTAAATTTTTTTTAACCAATTAAGATTTGGTTTTCATTGATTTTTTTAAAATAAATCTTTTGTTGAGATTTTGATAAGAACCCGAATACGATTTTGTTTGTTTTAATAAATAAGTTTGTTTGGATTTTAATAATAAAATTAATTTAAATATAGTTGGTCAACGCAATAAAAAACAATAAAAAATATTGTATTGAAAACATTAACAGATTCATAAATTGTATAATAAATTAAAAATGTTATCCCTTGATAATATTTGATAAAATTTCTTAACTAGTTTTTGATAATATCTTTATCTACATAATATTACCAATTTGTTTTAATTTTAATATAAAAAGACTTTTAACTTATATATCTATTATAATAAAATTGTAACAATAAGATTTTTCGTATCTTTGTAATAATAGAGATTTAAAATTTTAGAATTTTTTGATTTATCTATTTATTTTAACTAATAAATTTTTGTCTGAGTAATATTTGTTTAGATAATTTGTCACATGATTGCAATAATTTTTTGATTTTGTTAATAGAGTTTTTGTTTATGATTTGGTTACTTTTTTGAACATTAATTTGATTGATTGTATTTTTGAACCTTAATTTGATTTTGTTAGTTATAGTTATTTTAACAAATAAGTTAGTTAAAATTATGATAAGATCCTTAATTAAACAGATTTCATTTGTTAAATTAGGATAATATCATTAATTCAATAATTAAAAAAATATATTATATTTAATTCAATAAATAGATTTAAAGTCCCTAATTTTGTTTTGATTGGATAATTTGTTTTGAATAATTAATTTATTTTTTGTTTATATAAGATTATTTTTAAAAATGAATTATTTGTTTTTAATAGATTTGAATAAAAACATATAATTAAAAAGGAAACTTTAACCAATTAAGATTTGATTTTTGTTAATTTAAAAAAGGATTTCATACCTATTAAGATTTGAATTTTGTTTGTTGAAAAAGGAAACCTTAATCAATTAGGATTTTATTTTTGTTGGTTTAAATAAATCTCTAATCAAATAAAATTTGATTTTCAATAGTTTTAAAAAAATCTTTAACCAATTAAGATTTGATTTTTGTTAATTTAAAAATAAGTTTTTTGTTTGAATTTTGATAAGAACTTTTAGATGACTTTGTTTGTTTTAACAAATAAGTTTGTTTGTATTTTCATAAGAACTTTAATTTAAATTTTATTGTTCAACACAATAGAAAACAAAAAAATATTTTATTGAAATATTTCCTAATTCAAATCCAAAAACCTTATATTTAGGGAAAATCAAACAAATGATATTCCTAATTCTAATAGAATAAAAATTATAATCGAAATCTATATAAAAATATCTCAGGATAAATTTAACAACACCAAAGATTTTTTGTACTCTTTTTTTTTTCTCTCGATTTTTCTTTTTCTTCATCGTGTATTTCTCTGTCTAATTTTTTCATTGAAACCCAACAAATAAACCTGGAGGATTAAAATTAAAATTCTAAAACTCTAGAAAATATACACTTAAATACATGTTCAAACGATTGATATGGTTCTTTATGGTTTTAAGCTATATTATTAATAGTTTATCTATGTGAATACTTTTATAATAATTTATAATATTTTCTAATTAATTGATATATATATATATATATATTTTAAGGTGGGAACAAAATAACCTCAGAACGCTCCAGTAGAAACAAAATAGCTTCATATGGGATCCAGTAAAAAAAAAACTCTATGATATATGTTTTTCATCAATACAATATATATATATTAAGGTGACTAAATATGCGGTAATGTAAAAAAGAATGAATTGGTTTCTAAATTCAAAAAAATTATTGAACAATGAAGTACTAAAATCATTACAAACCTACAAGTTTCTCCTACCACTCGAGCTTACCGTATTTCTACTCATATTTTCAACTTCTCTTTCACGTACACAACCACTGCCAATAGATCCTCTAGCAGATTATGTGTTCGGATTAAAATTGGTTGATTACCCTGAATTACTTGAAAGACAACTTAAAAATATCTATCATATATGTAAGTAATAATTTTTTTTAAAAAATATTATTTTTGATTGTAAGTACTAATTATTAAAAATAATAATATT
>OVBA01009599.1:0-10299 GCA_900406435.1 Lepidium aucheri | reverse complement strand
AAACCATTGTAGAGAAAAAAAATTATATGAGTGTTGAATTTTGAAGTGGAAAGAGAGAAGATGATTTGGAAGAAAAAAAATGATGTGGAGGGTGTTGAATTTTCAAACCATTGTACATAGTCTAAGAGTACCTACAGAAACAGGATGAAATTGTTGTTGAAATAAATAAAAAAAGGAATATAAAATACTTTTTAATGTTTCGAGGAATTTTCATTTGTAGTTGAGCGTAAAGACAAATAAATACGTCAAACCCAATCAGACGTGACTCAGCAATTTTTTTTTTGTTTGTTCAATGACTCACCAAGCTATCTCACAGAAAATAATTTATTTATTTTACATAAAGTTTCCACTGTTAATCCCTGAATTTAATGACAAAGATCATTTTAAATTTTTATTGGTAAAAAGTGTAGGTAATTAGTATTTCCGAAAGCTCCTCTCTAGTTATATATGGAATTGAATAATGGAGCAATGAACTAATTAAAACGTTAAAGCGAAATTAGTTTTATAAAAAAAGAGCTTTAGGATATTATTTTTTTCCTTTCCATTACTCCAGTATTTCATTCCATATATAATTAGAGAGGAGATTTTGAAGAGAATATGCTTCTTCCTTATTGTGGACTCGTATTTAAGTAACTAAAAATATGGGGTAAAAAGGTAAATAATCTATAAATAAAGGGAAACTAGATGTAAATATCTAAAACCATTTATGTATTCGTCAATCAGATGAAGCTATGTGTCCTTTTTTATAAGCTTAAATAGATCACTCAATTCGCCGTGATTTTTCTTCATCTCTCTCCGTCTCTTCTGGATCTTACGCAATGTACAGAGTTTTGGCGAGCCGAGCACTCAGAGCTAAGTCTCTCTCTCACAAATCCTCCACCTCGCTTGCTTCTTTTACTCTCTCCAGGTTTCAAACTTTGCCTTTTATTCTTGTTAATCTCGCAAATAAAAAAGTTTTTGTCTTTATGGGGTTTGCATGTTTTTGCCTAAATTAATTGAAACTCTTATCTTTTGGAATGAATATGTTTGATAAGACAGGAGTTTGCAGTAAGAATTTATATTTTTTTAAAAAACAAAACTTTAGCAACTTGGTGTTTTTAAAATATGAGATTTGGACAATCAGTATCCGCATCTCTTACATATGATATGAAGAGAGTTCATAGCTGATTAGAGGTTGAAGTGGCACATATGTGTGCTTGTTTAATTCTCTTTGTGATTTCCATATGACGTCTGAATGTGATCCATTCAAAAGAGTGTTCGTTTGACTTTGCTTTTTGTATCGGGTTTTGCAGATTGAATCATTCAATACCTTTTGCTACCGTAGATGCCGAGGAGCTATCAGGTGCTCATCCTGCTGAAGTACAGAGTTTTGGTAGGTGTTGATTTCTCAGTGATGATCATATATCTGGTTTTGTTGGGTTTTGATTATGCGCTGAAGTCATTGAAATGAGTAAAGGCTTTTTCTTTAAAAGCTCTTGTGGAGGCTCTGATCTCTACTTTCCTGTTATGCCTACAGTGCAGGGAAAGTGGATAGGATCGTCGAATCATAACACGCTTCTAGATCCTCTAAATGGAGAACCTTTCATTAAAGTTGCTGAAGTGGATGAATCAGGAATTCAGGTGCGAGTCCACGTCAAAACCGATGAGTCGCACTGCAAACATGGTATCCGTGTCAATTTCTAACTTTTGTCTTCCCTTTGTTCTATGTTGTAGCCATTTGTGGATAGCTTAGCCCAGTGCCCGAAACATGGTTTCCATAACCCTTTCAAGTCTCCGGAGAGGTATTGTTTGCTTAGGGCTTAATGAATTTGTATCCATTTCTTTTTGTTGTGTTATTTCTCATTTTGTTCGATTTATAAAGACACTAAAACCTTTGGTCATATTCTATACAGATACCTTTTATATGGAGATATCTCGACAAAAGCAGCTCATATGCTCGCCTTACCTAAGGTAACACATATTCCCTTTGCTGAATTTAGTGTCTTGATTTCAAATTATGGTTTCCCTATTAACTTGCACACTGTGCTACCGGTTGTTTTTTAATTTTCTGTGTAATACACTATTAGGTAGCTGATTTCTTTGCGAGGTTAATTCAAAGGGTTGCTCCAAAGAGTTACCAGCAAGCAGCTGGGGAAGTCTTTGTCACACGGAAGTTTCTGGAAAACTTTTGCGGTGATCAGGTACATGAATCTCTTCACCACCATTATGTTAATCTCAGTTTTATCAGTTTCAAGAACCAGATAGTTCTGAAGAATTGCCCACCGTAAATGTTGTTTGTCTTCCTCAAAAATGCTTATGTATACAATTCACTTCCGTGGCTGAATTCTGAAATTGCATCCAAAGAATGTCTGTCTAATGCTTCTGCTCCATTTTTTTCATCAGGTGCGGTTCTTGGCACGGTCTTTTGCAGTACCAGGAAATCATCTTGGGCAGCAAAGTCATGGTTACCGTTGGCCTTATGGTCCTGTAAGGCATTCTTCTCCATAGATGATCATAACCAAAGACGGTTTTGTTTTTGTGCTTTGTTCTTAATTCATAGATTTGTGATGCAGGTAACGATTGTTACACCATTCAATTTTCCACTTGAGATTCCACTTCTTCAGTTGATGGGGGCATTATACATGGGTAACAAACCTCTTCTCAAAGTGGACAGCAAGGTATTAGTTATTTTTATATATTTCGGTACACTAAGAAAACCTTCCATATTCCTTATCATAATTGATTTAACGTGTTACTTGGTTACTTGAATAGGTGAGCATTGTAATGGAGCAAATGATGCGATTGCTCCATTATTGTGGTTTACCCGTTGAAGATGTTGACTTCATAAATTCTGATGGAAAGACAATGAACAAGATTTTGTTAGAGGTATATAAGTTCTGGAACCCATAAGTCATGTTTTCACAGATTTTGTAGTTGATCTAATTCAGTCTCTTGTCCATGGTGTAAATTTTGTTAGGCAAATCCACGGATGACCCTCTTCACGGGTAGCTCCAGAATAGCCGAAAAGTTGGCACTTGACCTTAAGGGTCGGATTAGATTGGAAGATGCTGGATTTGATTGGAAAGTCCTAGGACCAGATGTTCAAGAGGTTTACTATGATAAACTTCTTGAATATATTTCCACGAGCCTCCTTCAATGTGATTGTAATCCTGATCCTGTTTCCAATGTCAGGTTGATTACGTTGCTTGGCAATGTGACCAAGATGCGTACGCTTGCAGTGGACAGAAGTGTTCTGCTCAGTCTATGCTTTTTATCCACGAGGTTGGTTGAATTTTGAATTTTTAATGTTGAAACTCCTTTGGAATCGTTTTGGTTACTCTCTCTCGTTCTTCTATCTTTGTTATCTTCAATGCGTTTTCCTTATTGAAACAACTCTGCGCAGAACTGGTCAAAAACCCCTCTTGTTTCCAAATTAAAAGAACTAGCAGAAAGGCGCAAACTGGAAGACTTAACCATTGGTCCTGTCCTCACAGTAAGTTTCAGAATTTTCCCACCTGTTAGTCATCTGATGAGATTGTATCATTAAAGCTGTATCTTTCATCTATTGTTTCAAGTTCACAACTGAGGCAATGTTGGAGCACAAGGAGAATCTGCTTCAGATTCCAGGTTCAAAGCTACTCTTCGGTGGGAAGCAATTGAAGAATCATTCAATTCCTTCTATCTATGGAGCTTTGGAGCCTACTGCAGTTTATGTTCCCATTGAAGAAATATTGAAGGATAGTAAAACCTACGAGCTCGTCACCAAAGAAATCTTTGGACCCTTCCAGGTTAAACCGCAATATCAACTTCATTTTCTTGATCTGAGTGATCTGTGTCTTGACCTTACTGAAATACGAAATGGTGTTTTTGTATCTGATATTCAGATTGTAACGGAATACAAAAAGGATCAACTTCCTCTAGTGCTGGAAGCTTTGGAGAGGATGCATGCTCATCTAACTGCAGCTGTTGTTTCAAATGATCCTATCTTTATTCAGGCAAGCTTTTCACTATTATCATCATCAATCAACCTCTTCTCCTATTTCCCCTTGATATTGATGTGACAAATCTGTGCAGGAAGTAATAGGGAACTCGGTGAATGGGACTACATATGCTGGACTCAGAGGAAGAACAACTGGAGCTCCTCAGAATCACTGGTGAGAAAATACCAAATTAACATCATCTTTCATTCTTTTTTTTTTGTCATTTTGGAGAAAAAGTATATAATATATAAACACAGGTTTGGACCCGCGGGAGACCCGAGAGGAGCTGGGATAGGGACACCGGAGGCTATAAAGCTGGTTTGGTCATGCCACAGAGAGGTCATCTATGACTATGGTCCTGTTCCACAAGGATGGGAACTTCCTCCATCTACTTAAGCTCTTAGATTGTTGTTGCAATGAATAAAACGAGTTTTGTATTATCTACTAGTAGTTACACTGAGGGAATATGAGTTCTTGAAAGAATAAGTTTTCAATTAGCATTGACTTAGTCATTGGACAGAGAGAGCGAGAGTGAGAGAGGCATTGCGAAACTCGAGAGGAACTCTTGAACTCCTCCAGAATCTTTATTATTAATAGTTGCCTTTTTCGCAAATCTATTAGATCTTTTTTACAGTAAGAGGAACAATTGTGCTAATGGTTTATAAAGAAATAGTGAAAAGTGAACAAAGTTATAAATTGTCAATGTTCTTCATTGCTAATGCTGTCAAGAGCCTAATCCTATCGATCGTAAAATATCTATTACACAATTATTTTCGTCATTATCCTCCTGAATAGTAATAATTCTAGTCTTATCACATACATGGCTTAGCTATAGAGACCATCCACCAATCCTGATCCGAAAAGGAGAATCTTAAATAAGTTAAAAGACAAATACATGCATGGGCATTGTGTCGGAGAAACAGAACCCAAAGTGATCTTGCAATGCTGTTTTACTGTTGTACTTTATGTCCAAAAGCTTTGATAATATGAACTAGTAATTTGTCTCCGCTTATACTTCTGACTCGTTGTATCAGTTCGCTTCGTGTAATTCTCCTGTTCTGTTAGAATAAAAGGAAAGCAACATTTAGAATGTGAAATTACCTGAGAAAAGAAGGAAGAAGAAGAAAACAACAAAAACACTTACTTGTTGATCTTTATAGTGTTTTTGAATGATAAGTATTTGGGAAGGAGGTAGAAACTTCGACAATGCTTTAATCAATACAGGAAATGCCATCCATGGCGATCTCAATCTCTTTGGACTTTCTGCAAAACAGTAACAAGTATGTCAAAAACCAGAGAATAAACCAAAAAAAGTTAAAATTAAAGGGATTTCTTCTTTGGGTTTTACTTACGAGTAAAGTTAGATGAAACTTTGATGCAAACAAGAAACTCAGGCAACACATGTGTGTTCATATGTGTGGTCCACATAACATACTTGCTCGGAGAAGTTAAGTCGTCTACACCTGAATCAAATTCCGGTGAACTCGGATACGATCTAGTTGAGCCTTGAGGAACAATCTCTGATTTTCCTAGTAGAATTCTACAAAGCAGTAAGAATCTCATTCCATCTTCTGCTTCTGAAGCTGAATCCTTCAAACTAAAGAAACAAAGACACAATGTAAATGAGTCCAATGAAACTAAAAAGCATTTGGTAGGGAAAGAAAATTTGAATTTTTTCTTACCAATTGAGAGGAGAGTTATCCGGAGAGAGATACAATCCACGGCCATGAAAACCGTCGTTTCTAGGTGGGTCGCTAAATCCGTAATCTAGAATTGTTTTGAGCTCTGTTTTGTCGACGGAGCACCAACCATATTTCACCTTAGCTTGACCATGTTTCTTCTCCACAGCTTCTTGGAAAATCTGAAAGGTCTTGAGCTTAGCACGAGATCCAAGAGTTCGGAATCCATTTCTGAGAACTGAGACAATCTGAAATCGATCAGCGAGACCAGATTTACAATTACGATAGATAAGATCATGAGCTTTATCTCCTTCAAGCAATTCCATAAGCCCGAGTTCGTCAGCAAAACAAGGTCGAGGTCGATCAGAATGCGAATCACAACTTCCAGATTCCGATATCGTTGATCCTTCTTGCTCTGATGAATCGTAAATAGCTTCAACTTCGGCTCTTGAGTAATCCATTTGAATCAAAAAATTCTTTTAAGAAATATGAATCTTTAAAGCTTTGAATGGTTTAGATTTTCATAAGATAGAGAAAGCAAAAGAACTTGAGCTCCAACTGCTTTTATATAACAATAATGGCAACTAAAAGAACCGCCTTTTGTTTCTGTTACCGTCTGTTTTGCATTTTTTTAATTATTGTTTTTATAATAATAATAATAATAATAAAGTTTAAAACCTAAAAATTCAGTCAGGCTTGTCTTTTTCTTCGTGTAGAAGACGTAAACAAACATTTAACACGTAAATATATATTTATTTATATTACATATAAAAAAATATTTCTTGTATAATAAATTTAAAAAAAAAACAATTGTTGTAAGTTGCGGCCGCTAGCTGTTTTTTTTTTAATCTAATCTTCTTCGATGGGGTCATTTCCGTGTTGGAGTTCGTTAAGCGGGTTGGGTGATGTAAATGACAAAGCTACCCTTTAAATCAAGTTGGCAAGCTGAAATGACGAAAGTACACCTCAGAAGATATCTCTTCGGTTTTGGACATTGAGAAATTGTGTATCAGGTCTTCTTTGTGAGGCCACGACCGACACACGTTTTATACGTAACCATTTTATTTTCTTTTATGATTTTGTTAGGTCAATGTTTTTATTTTCTTAAAATCGAATAAATATATGACTATATTAACCGACAAACAACATTAATGTGAGATAGATATACACCAATGTTTCTGAGACTTTCATCACCTATAATTCAATGTCTTAATATTAAAGTTATTACTAACGTATCGTCTTTCACAATATAAAGTCAATATAACCTCTTAATCTTGTCATAAATCCAACATGTGAAAAAACATTAACAATCAAGCCTTATATTAATCGCAATTGAACATTATTTTATTTTATTTTTCCCTTCCAAGCTAAGAATATCCACATTTAATTTTTTTTACCTTTTTGTAATTTTTTTTGTTCAATCCTGCAGGACAGACACATTGTGGAAAAAAAATACCCAGTTAGGAAAAGGAACAGATTCGGTTTGTTTCCATAGAAAACCAAAAAACCGGTTCGGGTAAATTGAATATGGTGCAAACAACCTCTTCTCCAAGTTATCTTATCTTCTACGACAAGGCAATGGACCATCATGTTCATTGTCGTCTACTTTTCCAAACTTTGTCACAACTTTAAGTTTCGGTCTCTGCCGCTGCTGCTTCTTCTTCTTCTTTTTCTACTTCCTCTGCTTTTCCTTCTTCATCATCAGCCACAAGCCCTAGAGACTGCTTTAAGCACTCTTCAGCTTCCTCTAGAACAGATTCGCTTGCATCTGTTGCATACAATATCTTCTTAACTGCTACCACTATCTGCACATATTGTTGTTTCAATAATACATATAGAGGATTAGATTCTCAATGATTTCAGTTCAAACGAAGAGACACACAGAGAAGAACGGCATTGCTATGACATTTACCGGAAGATCTTCTAGTTCAGGAGTTTGACATAGTATCTCTATATCCCGAAGCTTGGAAAAATAAAAATCTCTTTCTTTTTCCAAGAGATCCACCGAGACTTTGTAATCTTCAAGCTGGTTATGTGACAGAAAGTTTCATTGCAGGTTTATTCTCATTAACAGGAAGAAAATAATGAGACTGAATGGTTAGCAGAGTTGCAAATTACCTCCTTTGACAGAGCTTGCACTTCCGCTGACGAGTTGCTCCCACCTCCAGTTGCATGTGTTTTGGCTTGCTTTGGGCCTAGGAATTAGAAAATTTTCAACAACATCGTAAATGTTATAGATTGGATACGCAAGGAATATGATAAGAGATGATGTAATTAAAATGGCAGACCAGGTGGTTTGTTGGTAGTAGTGACCGGAGGATGATGCATATTATTTGTTTGCAGTGACTTTGAGACCTTACTAGTTCCTTTTACGCTTTTCTCTTTGCCACCTCTTGATCTTCTTTCTACTGGATTATAATTCCTACAATGATGAAACCATTGGACTGTTATTAAGAAGACATCAAAAAGTCATAACTCATGAGAGATGGTAGAAAAGTCAATACTCATTCATAATGCCACCATTAATAGAATCGCAAAAACGTTTCAGCCATTGTAGAAACTCCAAGTTGTCTAGAGGTCGGCCTTTGACAAGCCTGTTGACTTCCAGTGGCTGAGGTATTTTCCATCAAGACAACCACACTGTGAGTGATATAGATTTTTTGAATGCCACACTGATCTTTAGACCAAGCAAATGTATCCAAAAACGATATCTACAAAAAAACGAATTACCTTGGTAATTTTCAATTTGGTGAAGACTTCTTGCAGAACCTTGTAGTTTTGTATCATCTCGTACTCGTTCTTTGCTTCAAAATTAACCTATAAGTGGGATATTTAGATTGCTCTGAAAAGAGAAAACGATTGCAAGAGAAACAAGAAATGCCGATACATATGAAAAATAATATCACCTTGTGCATTGGCACAACACCTGGAAACGTCATGTCCAACATTTGACATTGCACAGCACCGGATGCAGCCTATCAAAACCCAACCAAAACACATTTCATGACCATTTTAATGAATCTTGAAGTCATTTCAACATCAAAACTGAAAAATCTATATTATGCAACATACATTGGAAGTAATACTCTGTTTAAATCCAAAAACATGAATGGAAAAAAGAAAACCGATATTAGTTTTGATTGGATTCACTGTTCCTCGTCCAATTCCACTCGTATCAATTCTTCAGACAAACACATGAATTGCTTATCTAATGCACACACAGTAAGAACCATCATAGGATCAATGTAACTGCATACTTATTACACACCCAAAAAACACCTTAACCATCAACAGAACAAAAGGTAAATTATGTTCACACTGACGTAGGCTCATATCCTCAACACACACTAGTTGTTTAGATCAGAAATGTATTATCAAGAGTTTGAGTGAGAGCAACGCACAGATCAAACCCAAATCAAGTTCAAAACCCTATTTCCCCAATTTATTATTACAAATTGCACCAGATCAATACTACATTTCTCGAAATCAATGGTCTTAAGTCACCGACATTATCAAAAAACAAAAACCCTTTAAAGATAAAGGCTCGTTCTTGTAAAACCAATTCCTTGACAATGCAAGCAATGAAAAAATCTCCCATGGAAACACACATGCAGATACAAACAATCAAATCAGGAAACACGATAATAGTAATGACCTCTTCAATACGAGAGAGATTGAGATGAAGACGGTCATTAATCCAACTCAGAATCTCATTTCTTCCAACAAAGTAAGCACTATCCATCATCCCAATGTTCGTCGCCATTTTGAAACAATGTTTTCAAAAAACAAAAGAAAACTCTTTGATTGTTCTTTGGAATGGAAAACCCAGATGCAATGAGAAAATGAGCATTAATCGATTAAAAAGGTAAGAGAACCAATTTCGGTTAGGTGCAAAAAAAAAAAAAGGTTTATAATTTCAAAAAAAGAAAGAAATGATTCGATCCGTTTGGGGCTTTTGCTTGTAAGGAGGAGAAGAAACTGAAGCAGAGAAAAAGACGGAGAACGAAACGAAGCAAAGAGAGAGAAAAAGAG
This sequence comes from Lepidium aucheri, assembly GCA_900406435.1. Classification (NCBI taxonomy): domain Eukaryota; kingdom Viridiplantae; phylum Streptophyta; class Magnoliopsida; order Brassicales; family Brassicaceae; genus Lepidium; species Lepidium aucheri. Next base: position 629 of record OVBA01009599.1, on the reverse strand, counting down.
GAAAAGTGCAAAAGTTAGAAAACAATTTAATTAATTTTATTATATCTACTTACGATGATGTCTCGCGTGAACCAGCATTTATTATTATTATTTTACATCTAATCAAATTTATTTTAAGCTTAAATTTTTACATATAAGACCACCAATTAAAATATTGAAGAAAAAACCATACTAAATTAAGTAAACGGTTTAGCTATAATAATAGTAATAAAAAGATTTAAAACAAAAGAAAGAAAGAGTACTATTTTGTTTTATAGTTATAGAAAAATACTAGCATTAAAAGTTATTGGTTTCATACAGCTAGTAGTAATGTGAGTTCAAAATAATATATGTAACGCTCTCATCCACGTGGAGGTTACCTTTAGTCAGTAGCAACATGGTAATATACCTTTCTTTGGAAACATATCATCTCTATTTTTTATATTTTTTTGCCCAACTAGATGATATCCCGTGTAGTTGCACGGGATTATANTTTTTGTTGTATATCGTTATTTAAATTTAACTGGAATTCGTATTTTTTTTATATGAATCTTAATATATTAATTGATTTTGATTTAATGGATCGATTCATATAATGCATATTTCTGTTATAATTTTTAAGTGTTGGGATGTTTATTTTGCATGCTATA
>OVBA01009598.1:0-10299 GCA_900406435.1 Lepidium aucheri | reverse complement strand
CTAGCTCATCTAACAGTTCAAGGATATAAAGATGTTCTTACACCAAGATCTCCGACGGTTTTAACGAAGGAACAACTTNAAAAGGATGCTAGCTCATCTAACAGTTCAAGGATATAAAGATGTTCTTACACCAAGATCTCCGACGGTTTTAACGAAGGAACAACTTGAAGATCCAAAGCAGAAGAAATAGATTGAAGATGATGAAGCAGCAAGAGCACAAAGATGTAAAAAGGCAATGAATCTCAATTTTCTTGCTGTTGGAGACAAGGTGCTATGGAAACTAGACACATGTACAACGGCTGCAGAAACTTGGGAGACATTGGACAGATTATACATGCCAAGATCATTACCTCAAAGAGCACATTCACAACTTGAGGTTTATGGTTTCAAGATGGAAGAAAGCAAATCAATCGATCAAAACGTTGATGACTTTCTCAAAAGTTTTGCAGACCTATCAAACCATAAGATAGAAGTTCCTGAAGAGGTACAAGCAATTCTTCTCTTGAATTCTTTGCCTCCCAGGTATGATTTACTTAAAGAAACTATTACATTTGTGAAAGATATTCTTAGAATAAAAGATGTAATAACTGCTGCTAAGGCTAAGGAAACATTGTTACAAGAAAACTAACAATCTTGCTAAGAATGGTGAAGGTTTATTTGTAAGAGGCAGGTCCGACTCAAGGAATGCAAATAACGACAGAAGCTCATCAAAGGGAGACGTAAATCAAGGTCAAAATCTCGAGATGGAAACAAGAAGACTTGTTGGATCTGTGGAAAAGAAGGGCACTTCAAGAAACAATGTTATACATGGCTAGAACGGAATAAAGGGAAGACTCATAATCAGAACCAAGGTGAAGCTTCTCTTGCTCAAGATGATGCTAGAGATCTGGTTGGTCTAATAGCATCATAAGTGAACCTCACCGTGAATGATATAAATCAAGAGGGGTGGATCTTAGACACGGGATGTTCTTTTCATATGACATCTAGAAAGATTTCTTCATAGACTTGAAAGAGCTTATAGGAGGGAAAGTCATGATGGCTAATGATTCACAAAGTGAAGTTAAGGGAATAGGTTCAGTCAGGTTCAGAAATTCACATAACACTACGTTTGTTCTTCATGACGTTAGATATATGCCAACATTATCGAGGAATTTAATATCACTTGGTACTTTAGAAGAGAAGGGTTGTCAATTTAAAGGTGGAGATGGTGTTCTGAAGGTGATAAAGGGAAACCTGATGATTATGAAAGCTCAAAGAAGACATACTCTGTATATTCTGCAGGGTAAAGGATTAGTTAATGAAGCTAATGCAGCAGTGAGCACAAGAGAAAACCAGATTGCTGAAGGGATAAGTGATACAGTCTTATGGCACAGCAGAATGGGTCATATTGGAGAGAAAGGCATGGATGTACTCAACAAGAAAGGATGTTTTGAGAAGTCAAGCATCACTCCAATGAAGTTCTGTGAAAATTGTGTATTAGGGAAAACACATAAGGTTAGTTTCAGCTCAAGACAGCATGTAACAAAAGAAAAACTCGATTACATACACTCAAACATTTGGGGTTCACCAAATGTACCACCAAGTCTAGGAAAATGTCACTACTTTATCACCTTTGTAGATGACTATACACGAAAAGTATAGAATTACTTTCTGAGGACTAAAGATGAGGCTTTCAAGAGTTTTGTTGATTGGAAACAAATGGTGGAGAATCAAGTTGATAGGAAAGTAAAGAAGCTAAGAACGGATAATGGATTGGATTTTTGCAACAAGGAATTTGATACTCATTGCAAAGAAGCAGGGATAGTAAGGCACAAGACTTGTGCATACACGCCTGAGCAAAATGGGGTAGCAGAGAGACTTAACAGGTCAATTATGAACAAGGTTAGGTGTATGCTAAGTGAGAGTGGTCTCAGCAAAACCTTCTGGGCAGAAGCAGCTTCAACAGCTGTATATCTAATTAATAGATCACCCTCATCATCAATCAACTTCAGTGTACCAGAGGAGTTATGGACTTCAGCCATGCCATCTTTGAAGGGACTCAAACGCTCTGGATGCATTGTGTATGTACATTCAACAGAAGGAAGGGTTGATCCAAGAGCGAAGAAAGGAGTGTTTACTGGTTATCCTGAAGGAGTAAAGGGCTTTAGAGTTTGGCTATTGGATGACAAGAAGTGTGTTATAAGCCGAAACGTTGTCTTCAGGGAAGATAAACTCTATAAAGACCTTACATCAGAGCCAAATCCAGGTATTAACTCAAACTCAAATCGGTTTATAACTAATACTAATTTGAGAAATGCAGCTGGGATTACAACAGATGAAATGGTTCAAGGTGGAGAAACTGCAACATTAATAGACAATGATTCAGGAAATCAAGAAGCAGAAGATTCTGGCAGCTATCAACTAGCTAGAGACAGAACCAGAAGAAACATTCAGAGACCAATAAGGTTTCAAGACTATGAGTGTGAAGATGATGATGAGGAAGGTAATGAAGACACTTTTCTCTCAGCTGTTGTGTGTTTATTAACAGAAGATGCGGGTCAAAATGAACCCACAAGTTTTGGAGATGTAATGAGAGACCAAGACAGTAACAAGTGGAAACAAGCTGCTGATGAAGAGATGAACTCATTGTGGAAGAATGACACTTGGGAACTCGTTGAAATACCAAAGAATCAGAGAGCAATAGGATGCAAGTGGATCTTTAAGAGAAAGCCAGGAATTGCGGGTATTGAAGATCCAAGGTTTAAAGCAAGATTGATCGCTAAGGGGTATTCACAAAAGGAAGGTATCAACTATACAGAAATATTTGCTCCAGTAGTAAAACATGTCACAATAAGGTACCTTCTAGCTGCTATGAATTATTACGACATGGAGTTGCAACAAATGGATGTGAAGACGGTGTTTCTTCACGGGAACTTAGAGGAATATATTCTGATGGAGCAACTTGAAGGCTATGTTGATAAGAAGTTTCCAGATAAGGTGTGTTTGTTGAAGAGATCACTCTATGGTCTGAAGCAATCTCTAAGACAGTGGAATTGCAGATTCAATGACTTCATGATTTAGAAGGGTTACACAAGAAGTGAATATGACTATTGTGTATATATGAAGAAGTTGAAAGACGGCTCAAGAATATATCTGCTCCTCTATGTAGATGATATTCTTATAGCCTCCACTAACTCCAGAGAAATACAAGCACTTAAAGACTTGCTTAACTCAGAATTCGACATGAAAGATCTAGGAGAAACCAAGAAGATATTAGGTATGGAAATAATAAGAGATAGAGCAGCAGGTGTGCTTAAGATATCACAATCAAGTTATGTGATGAAAGTTTTAGGAAACTTTAATATGGATCAGGAAAAATCAGTGACAACACCATTGGGAGCTCACTTCAAACTAAGATCAGCCACAGAATGGGAGCTCGCTGATGAAGAACAGTTCATGAAGTCAGTACCTTATCAGAGTGCTATTGGATCATTGATGTACTCAATGATCGGAACCAGACCAGATCTTGCATATCCAGTTGGTATAGTAAGCAGATTTATGTCGAACCCAATCAAAGAACATTGGCAAGCAGTTAAATGGATCTTGAGGTACTTGAAGGGAACAGTTGAAACAGGTTTGAGTTATCAAAGGAAAGGAGACTTTGTGATAAGAGGATACTGTGATTCTGATTTTGCTGCAGACATGGACAACAGAAAGTCTATTACAGGTATGGTATTTATTGCAGGTGAAAATGTTATAAGTTGGAAATCGAATCTACAATCAGTTGTAGCTCTCTCCACAACATAAGCGGAATATATTGCTTTGACAGAAGCAGCAAAAGAAGAAATATGGTTTAAGGGTTTAGCAGAGGAGTTTGGATTCAAGCAAGATTATGTTGAGTTGAATTGCGATTCTCAGAGTGCCATAGCTTTGGCTAAGAATGCAGTGGTTCACTCAAGGACAAAGCATGTAGCTGTCAAGTATCATTTCATAAGGGGAAAGATCAATGAAGGAATCATTAAAGTTTCAAAGATAGCTTCAGCTTGCAATCCAGCAGACATATTCACTAAAGTACTTCCAATTTATAAGCTTCGTGAAGCTTTGAAGATGCTTCATGTTGCAGATAGGTGAAAGACCAAGTTGTGAATGATCCACCATAATTTATTGTTCTGTCGAGATGTGGTCTAAGGTGGAGATTTGAAGAAGATAGACTCACATCTCAAGTTTCTGAAGAAAGACTCTAAGGCAAAAGGAGAGTCTCGGTTTAAATCAAGTAAAAGAAGGTTTAATGTCTTATACCGGTCAATTAGACATTAAACCCGGTTCAATTAAGCTGACCAAGAAGCTGCATTATCTTCTCTTCTTCTTCTCAGATACAAAAACAGAAGGTTGTTACAACAGAGAGATTAACGGAGAGTTTCTGATTCTTCTGGGTTTTGGGGATTGAGCTAAGCTCAAGATTCCTTGATTCTTTTCTTCAAGCTTTGTTTTTGAGTTGTAGAACATAGAAGATATCGGGTTACATAGGAACAGAGAAAGAAGAGAGATTGAGCATTGTAAAGCTTAAAAACACACAAGTTTTGTGTTAATGGAGTTAGTGAAATCCAGAGCCGGATTTGGCTATGGCGAGATGTAGATCTTCGGATCGAACTCGTTAAATCTCTCGTCTCAATTTTTCCTTTTATGCGTTAATATTTCAAGAATCGAAGTTAATCATAGGAGAATCGGAGATTTGATTCTAACCGTACCCATTTGAACGGTACATGTTTCACCTTAAAAAGAAGGTCAAAAACCCAAGCAGTGTCGAGGGTTCTATAGTGGCACAACAACTACGAGAGGAGACCTCTAATTTATCAGCGCACTATTTTCCAAGGAAAGTTCAAATAAAGGCCACAAAACTGAGCCGTTACGATGATGGCAGTTAGAAACCTGTTTATTGAAGTGCGGTACCCAAAATGTTCGAACAAATAGGACGCTTGAGTGGTAAAAGGGAGGACAAAATCTTCACTCAAAGGGATAACCTACACATTGATAAATACATCCTCCCGAATTGTGACGAACTGGAACCTTAAGTTAGGTACGTATGTCTGTAACTAATATGTTTTATGCAATTTTATGGAATATATAGTAGTCTATTAATTAATATTTGTATGTAGCTTGTTCTGCACCCGAGCTAAACATGTTAGACCATGAGCAACTGATGAGGAGATCGAATTTCTGAGAGAGTCTATATTCCATGAATGGCTACCCAAACATGTGAGTTGATCAAGATATATATATATATATAACATCTTATACATGCATGTCCATTGTAGCTAATTTACAGTTTGTTGCTATCTAAGATCCATCAAGCAACTTTTGAAGGCCAAAGGTTCCCGACTTGACTTATTGAGCTAGCTAAAGTTCCAACAATGTACATGTCTATATATCCACAATATTGTACTCGGGGGTATGTGTTTCAAATCAATCGGACCAACCGTGGGCGAGCGACTGTTAATAACGGTGTATTAGTATGTTCGGGTCCAACAGAATATTATGGTGTTCTGGAGGAAATCATTGTGGTTCGATATCATGGCTATGTCAATAAGAGAATAGTCATGTTTCCATGCCATTGGTATAACCCCACTAAAGATGCCGGTGTGAAGCATACGAAGTTCGGTGTTACAAAGGTGAACTCATCGAAGAAGCTAGGTCATTATGACCCCTTCTGTACGGCCTCGCAAGCTGACCAGGTCTGCTACATATGATACCCAAGAGTGACAAATAAGAAGGATCCTTGGATTACAGTTCAACCGATAAATCCAAGGGGCAAGGTTGTTGGTTTTACCGAACTAGATCCCCTTCAGCAACTAGCAGGCGCCGACATATCTATGATTGAGCAGTCGCTAGAAGATCCCGTTCTGGCTATAAATGCCGAAGTTGATGTTTTAGAAGACTGGAACTCGGAAGAAAAAAATCTGAGTGACTTAGAATTTGACGATGACTCAACAGCGTTAGCTAACTATTCATCCGAGTCGATTAATTATGAATGTAATTGTCAATATATATCTTTTCATATTTTTATAATAAATCTAAATTTTACAAAATTATTTTACATTTTTAAAATTCAATTTTTATAAAAAAATCATTAGTTTATAATATTTAAGTTTAATATATCCGTTGCAATATCGTTGGAAATAGATCCATTGGAAAATCGATGCTAAAATTCGTTGGAAAAACATTGCAACTTGCCTCGATTTTCCCATCCCTAACGTTTTTCCAACGGAATATTTCCAACATTTTTCCAACGAAAATCCGTTGGAAAACGTTGAAAAAATCGACTCTATATATATGAACCCAACGCTCTCCCCATTTGCACGGTTCAACTCTCTCTCTCTAGCTTCCTCCGCTCACCTCCAAAAATATGTAAGTGTTTTTAATTTCCTTTTTTTCTAGGTAATAAATGTTTATTATTAATTATAGTAGTTAGTAGTTAGAATGGTTAGGGTGGTAATTTAAATGGTTCGATTAGAACTAATACTTTGAACGGTTATCCGCCTTAAATTTTTTAATTATCATGACTATGTGTTATAAATACTTTTAGGATCAAAACAAAAACATTAATGAACAGTGGTCCCATAAAAAACTTATGGGAATGTATCACAACGTCATGGATGAGCAGTTGTAGTTGCAGGACCCGTCGGCTTTTATTACACAGTCGTCGACCCAACCTCCATCTTCCTCCAATTCTGGTCGAGGACCCAGTTTCCTTCCTCGTCTCACCAGGAAATTGGGCATTCATTCAACCCACCACAACCAGAGGGTACTCCGGACGCTGAAGGTCTCCTGCTGCGTGTAATCGACCCGATTATTATGGAGAACCCATACGCAAATGTCAAATGGTACGAATATAAACCTTTATTACTCTCTCCGTTTCACAATAATTGTCGTTTTAGGATTATTTTTTTGTTTCAAAATAAGTGTCATTTTAGATTTACAATGTAACTTTTAGCATAAATGGTCTAATTTAACCTTATTATTAACCAATAAGAAAAAAGGAATATCAAAAGTCAATAAGTTTTTAGGGGTATAATAGAGTTTTAATATGTTTCCTTAATTTGTATGCAAAATACTAGAATGACACTTATTATGAAATGGAGGGAGTATTACTTAATTTAATTATATTATATTACTTAAATATTTTTAAACAAAATTTGTGTTTTCTTTCAGGTTCGGAATCTCCAAGAAGTTAAACACATCAATGCGATATGTCATGGTTACAGATTTGGATGGTCCTTACAATAGCTGGACCAAAATCCCGCAGCCAGTCAGGGACCGCTGGTTCGCGACTTTTTTGGTGAGTCAAATTTAAATGTATATTTATGTCAAATATTTACATAAATATTCATTACCTAACGATTTTTTTTCCTTGTAAGCAATCATACACGTGGAAAGAGGGTACAAGGTCTGGGTAAAGGCCGAGTTCGAGAAAAACCAATGGCCGGATTGGATGAAACAGACTATTAGAGATGGGTGCATTGCAAGGTGGACGAGCAAGGAGTTTCGGAAAAAGAGCAAGCTATGTTCTGAGGCGAAGAAGGGTCGAATGAAAAAAGGTGAGGGAACACACACGCTCGGGTCCAAGGGGACGGAGAGATTAGCGCATGAGATGGTAAGTATTTAATGCAATTTAAAAAAAAATCCTGCATATTTAATAATTATTAACACAATTTTCCTATATATGTCGTCATAGCACAAGGAAAAGGGGGTAAAACCTGACATTGTCACGGTTATGGAGGAATCCCGACATTTAAGAAAGACCGGGCAATCATCGACAAAAAAACCAAGAAAATCATCAACGAGGTGTGGTCATAGATGAATGAGCTTGTCTCTCAGCGCGCACAAGCATCCGGCGAGAACTCCGAGATATGTTCCAACGAGCTTACAGCCGAGGAAGTGCAGAGGGTGTACAAGGGAAAAACGGCCAAAAAGGAAGCGAACTTGTTCCATCGGGCCGTTTCATACATGAACATGACATCCTCAGCTAATTCTACTTAAACTATTTATAAATTCAAAAAAAAGACACAAACTTACAAAACCGTGCCAAAACCTACGTTGACTAACGATATCGTTAGTCAACTGTAAAACGCTGTTTAACTCCCGTTTTAAGACCGTTAAATGTCCGTTTAGTGACATGTGGAAGCTGATGTGGCAGCGCTTATCAAAACGACGCCGTTTTGATAGGTTAGTGGTCTGAAAAAAAAAAACAAAACGGCGTCGTTTTGATAAGTTAGTGGTTTAAAAAAAAAACAAAACGGCGTCGTTTTCATCTTCTCCGTTCTCCTCTGTGCCATTTACGATTCCATCTTCTTCTTCTCTCAGAAAAAGAAATCAAACTCTTCTAAAGTGGGTGTTTTCAAAGCGAGGGATAGTTGGAGTCTTGCTTTCGAAATCTTTCACCGACGAGGCAATGAGGTAAGTTTCGAAGTAGAAATCTTTATAACTTTTGTCATTCAAAATCGTTCTTGTTTCTGTGGTTTCAATGGCGATTTTGTGAAGTTTATGGGTCACAATTTTGTGAAGTTTGTTCGAAAACTGATATGAAATCGTGAAAGTCTTGCTTATTTTTGTTTGGGTTTCTTTACAAAATCCTTAAAATCACAGTGATTTACACGATTTTGGATATAAAGTCTTACTTGTTAACTTATGTTGTTGACAGTGTGTTCGGGAATGTTGTGTTTAATGTCTGGATTGGTGGGTATTGGCTGCGGTCAAACAATGGAGACTTGTCCTATGTTGGTGGCGAGATTACATCACTAGAATGTAAATCGTCAGAGATATTTGACAAGCTCTCTAGTAGGCTTAATGGTGGTATGTTTGGGTACAAAGTTTGGTATAGGTTGCCTTTTGAAGATGTGAAAGAGAAGAAGATTATAAGTCCTGATGATTCTGTTGCTATGAAGAAGTTTGCTGAAGCTGGAAATTGGACATCGATGGTGATTTTGTATGTGGTTGATACTAATGAGTATCCGATTTATGTTGAAAGGAATGACGATCCTCAAGGACAGAGATGTGGAGCAAGGTCTGAGTGATGTAGCGATGATGAGATGGAGAACTTTGATTTCCATGACACACCTCCAAATTCTGATAGTGAAGCGGAGGTAGAAGATGTAGTAAGGTGCAGTAGAGGAAGCGGTGAACTGAAGCTGAAGCAGGTTTTCGATGGATTGGGTGACTTTAAAGAAGCATTGGTTGATTATGTGTTGAAGACTAGGAGGAATATAAAGCTAAGTAGGTGGGGAAAGGAGCTTTCTGAGGCTAAGTGTAACGCTGAAGGTTGCAAATGGAGTATATATTGTTCTTTTGAAGAACCAGTCGGGAAATGGATGGTGAAGCGATATGAGGATGTGCACACATGTGTTGTGAGCGGTTATAGCAAGCTTATAAAGGCGACTGTGCTTGCTAATCTTTTTCTGGATGAGATAAGGACTGATCTAGAAATGAAGCCTAAGGTGATGCAGAATGAGATGTTGCAGAGATATGGAATCATCACCACCAAGGAGAAGTGTAGGAAAGCAAAGGCAAAGGCTTTGAAAATGATTGAGAAGGATCACGAGGAGCAGTTTTCCAGACTTAGAGACTACGAGAAGGAGCTGAAACGGTTTATCCTTTAGTACTCTTAACTACAGTATCATTACACATTTTTAGTGTTTGTGATGTTTTCATTTCTGTTTTGATTTATTTTGTAGCTCTAATGAAGATTCGACAATCCAGCTGGACACATATATAGAAGAAGATGGAGAGTATTTTAGAAGATTTTATATTTGCTTTGATGTGCTTAGGAAGACGTGGAAGATGTGGTGTAGGCCAATTTTTGGACTAGACGCTTGCTTTATGAAGTGCACATTAAAGGGTCAGCTACTCGCTGCAGTTGGAAGAGATGCCAATAATGGAATGTATCCGATTGCGTGGGCTGTGGTCACCGTCGAGAATGAAGAGAACTGGAGATGGTTTATACGGAAGCTTAAAGCTGATCTAGAGCTAGGAGATGGTACAGGTTACACCATTATATCAGATAGGCAGAAGGTACACCGTTATGACTTTACTTATCTTGCTTATTAGTTTTTTTGATCTTATTGCTTATCTTGCTTAATTCGATCTTATTTTACAGGGTTTATTAAACTCTGTTTCGAGTGAGTTACCAAATATTGAGCACNTGCTAATTTGAAAGGCCTCTTCCCAAACCAGCATGATGTGAAACGATTGTTTTGGAGACTAGTTGAAAGCTACACTCAACAGGAATATGAAGCAAATCTGCAGATTATAAGAGAATATGACATG
>OVBA01009597.1:0-10306 GCA_900406435.1 Lepidium aucheri | reverse complement strand
TAGCAATAATACTATCACAAACCATCTATCTCTCTTGTTATTCACTCACGTGCTTATCAGCACTTTTTTAGTAACCTTAAGTTGATAGAGAACATTAAAGTAGCACTTACTCTTAAAAGTCGTCTAACTCTTGTTGTATTGATTCATGTGCTTCTCATCACTTGTTTAGTAACCTTAAGTTGATAGAGAACTTTGAACTAGTGCTTATACTCTCAAAAACCGTTTAACTTTCTTGTTATTGACAATTGTGCTTCTCACCACTTGTATAGTAAGCTTAAGTTGATAGAGAACGTTGACCTAGCACTTGAACTCTAAAAAACGTCTAACTCTTTTGTTATTGATTCATGTGCTTCTCACCCCTTGTTTAGTAAATTTAGGTTGATAGAGAACGTTGAACTAGAACTAATACTCTCACAAACCGTCTAACTGTCTTGTTATTGACTCATGTGCGTCTCACCACTTGTTTAGTAACCTTAAGTTGATAGTGAACGTTGAACTAGCACTTATACTAAACCGTCTAACTCTCTTATTATTGACTCACGTACTTCTCACCACTTTTTAGTATGCTTAATTTGATAGAAAATGTTAAACTACCACTTATACTCTCAAAAACCGTCTAACTCTCTTATTATTGAGAAATGTGCTTCTCACCACTTGATTAGTAACCGTGAGTTAATAGAGAAGGTTGAAGTAGAACTTATACTCTCAAAACCGTCCAACTCTCTTGTTATTGACAAATGTGCTTCTCACCACTTGTTTAGTAACCTTACGTTGATAGAGAACATTGAACTAGCACTTATACTCTCAAAAACCGTCTATCTCTCTAGTTATAGACAAAAATGCTTCTCACTACTTGTTTAGTAACCTTAAGTTGATAGCAAACGTTAAACTAGCACTTATACTCTCATATACCATCTAACTCCCTTGTTATTGATTCATGTGCTTCTCATCACTTGTTTAGTAACCTTAAGTTGATAATGACCGTTGAACTAGCACTTATGCTTTAGCACTTATACTCTCACAAACCATCTAACTTCCTTGTTATTGACTCATGTGCTTCTCATCACTTGTTTAGTAATTAAAGTTTATAGAGAACGTTGAACTAGCTCTTATACTCTCAAAAACCGTCTTACTCTCTTGTTATTGATAAATGTGCTTCTCACAACTTGTATAGTAAGCTTAAATTGATAGAGAAAGTTAACCTAGCACTTATACTCTCACAAACCATCTAACTCTCTTGTTAATGACTCATGTGCTTCTCACCACTTGTTTAGTAACCTTAAGTCGATAGAGAACGTTGAAGTAGCACTAATAATCTCACCAACCATCTAAGTCTCTTGTTATTGACTCTTGTGCGTCTCACCACTTGTTTAGTAACCTTAAGTTGATAGATAACGTTAAACTAGCACTTATACTCTCATAAACTGTCTAACTCGCTTTTACTCTCAAAGACCGTCTAACTCTCTTTTTAATGACTTATGTGCTTCTCACCACTTGTTTAGTAACCTTAAAAGTTGATAGAGAAAATTGAACTAGCACTCAAACTAAGCCGTCTAACTCTCTTGTTATTGACTCGCGTTCTTCTCACCACTTGTTTAGTAGCCTTAAGTTGATCGAGAACGTAAAACTAGCACTTATACTCTCAAAAACCATCTTACTCTCTTGTTATTGACTTATGTGCATTTTACCACTTGTTTAGTAACCTTAACTTGATAAAGAACGTTGAACTAGCACTTATACACTCAAAAACTGTCTAACTCTCTTGATATTGAGTCACGTGCTTCTCTCCACTTTTTTAGTAACATTAAGTTGATAGAGAACGTTGAACTCGCATATATACTCTCAAAAACCGTCTAACTCTCTGTTATTGACAAATGTGCTTCTCACCACGTGTTTAGTAACCTTAAGTTGATAGAGAACGTTGAACTAGCCCTTATATTCTCAAAAAACTCTAACTCTCTTGTTATTGACGTTCTCACAACTTGCTTAGTAACCTTAAGTTGATAGAGAATGTTGAACTAACACTTATACTCTCAAAGACAGTTTATCTCTCTTGTTATTGACAAATATGCTTCTCACCAATTGTTTAATAACCATAAGTTGAGAGAAAACGTTGACCTGGCACATATACTCTCAAAAACCGTCAAACTTTCTTCTTATTGACAAATGTGCTTGTCACCACTTGTTTAGTAACCTAAAGTTGGTAGAGAACGTTGAACTAGCACTATGCTTTCAAAAAGCAAATAACTCTCTCGTTATTGACAAATGTCCTTCTCACCACTTGTTTAGTAACCTTAAGTTGATAGAGAACGTTGAACTAGCACTAATACTCTCACAAACAATCTATGTCTCTTGTTATTGATTCTTGTTCTTCTCACCACTTGTTTAGTAACCTTAAGTTGATATAAAACGTTGAACTAGCACTTATACTCTTAAAAACTGTCTAACTCACTTGTTAAGTACTCACGTTCTTCTCACCACTTGTTTAGTAACCTCACATTGATAGAGGATGTTCAACTAGCACTTTTACTCTCAAAGACCGTCTAATTCTCTTTTTATTGACGTATGTGCTTCTCACCGCTTGTTTAGCCACCTTAAAAGTTGATAGAGAATGTTGAACTAGCACTTATACTAAGCCGTCTAACTCTCTTGTTATTGACTCACGTGCTTCTTACCACTTGTTTAGTAACCTTAACTTGATAGAATGTTGAATTAGCACTTATACTCTAAAACTGTCTAACTCTCTTGTTATTGACTCACGTGATTCTCTCAACTTGTTTAGAAAACTTAAGTTTATAGAGTACGTTGAACTAGGACTAATACTCTCATAAACTATCTAACTTTCTTGCTAATTACTTGTGTGCTTCGCACCGCTTGTTTAGTAACCTTAAATTGATAGAGATCATTGAACTAGCACCTATATTAAACTGTCTAACTCTCTTGTTATTGACTCAAGTGCTTCTCACCACTTTTTAGTTTAAGTTGATAGATAACATTGAACTAGAATATATACTCTCAAAAACCGTCTCACTCTCTTGTTATTGACAAATGTGCTTCTCACCACATGTTTAGTAACCTTAAGTTGATAAAAACATTGAACTACCAGTTATGCTCTCAAAAATCGTCTAACTCTCTTGTTATTGACAAAAATGCTTCTCACCAGTTGCTTAGTAACCTTAAGTTGATAGCGATTGTTAAACTAGAACTTCTACTCTTATAAACCATCTAACTCCCTTGTTATTGATTCATCTGCTTCTCATCACTTGTTTAGTAACCTTAAGGTGACAGAGAACTTTGAACTAGTGCTTATACTCTCAAAAATCGTCTAACTCTCTTGTTATTGACAAATGTATTTCTCACCACTTATTTAGTAACTTTAAGTTGATAGAGAATGTTGAACTAGCACTAATATTCTCACAAACCGGCGCACTCTCTTGTTATTGACTCTCGTGCTTCTCACCACTTGTTTTGTAAGCTCAAGTTTATAGAGTTCGTTGAACTAGAACTAATACTCTCACAAACTATCTAACTTTCTTGTTATTGACTTGTGTTCCTCGCACCACTTGTTTAGTAGCCTTAAGTTGATAGTGAACGTGGAACTAGCACTTGTACTCTATAAAACCGTCTAACTCGCTTGTTAGTTACTCATGTGCTTTTAACAACTTGTTTAGTAACCTTAAGTTGATAAAGAATGTTGAACTAGCACTTACACTCTCCAAAACCATCTTACGCTCTTGTTATTGACTTATGCGTTTCTCACCACTTGTTTAGTAACCTAATGTTGACAGAGAGCGTTGAACTAGCACTTATGTGAAATTGTCTAACTTTAATACCCACACTCGGTAAATCCGCAAACACACGAGGTGTGGTACATGAGTGCGGTATGAACAGACGAGCCAAACTTGGGCATTTGGTTTAGATGAGTTAAGAATAGGCATTGGAAGCCTAAGGAATGAGAAAGAGCATGAAAAACCACGAAAAATAGGCTAAGGAAGGATTTTAGGACAAAAAATGGATTTTTTTGACAGCTTGGTCAGATCGGACAGATCTGGTCGGATTGGACAGATCGGGTTGGATCGGACAGCTTGGTTTGATCGGTCAAGTCTGGTCGGATCGGACAGTATGGTCGGATCGGACAAGTCTGGTCGGATCGGACAGCTTGGTCGGATCGGACAGGAACGGTCGGATCGGACAGCCTTGTTGGAACGGACCAGAACGGTCGGAACGGACCCCACGAACTGCATGGATCGCACGCGCCGATCGGTTCGGACAACAATGTTCGGATCGGATGGAAATGAGCGGCTCGATGTGTTGAGCTTGGTTTGGACATGGATTAGCTTAGGTTTTGACATGAAATGTCGAGTGAATGAGTTAGTATTAAAAGGGCTTGAAAAACCTAATGCGCCAAAGAGAAAAGGGCCAAAGTTTTATGGACCAAGGATTGGTTTATGGGCCAAAAAGAATGATTAAAAAGGCTTGAATTGGATGAGGATAAGATTCGGCCCAACAAGAAAATTAGGGTTAGGATTAGAGTATAAATTCGACCCTTAGACCTAATTGAGAGAGAATCCGCAAAAACAAACCCTAAAGGTAGAGAGAAAACACGAAGAGNGTGATCGTAAGGCATGATTAGTCATGTATTTGGTGATAGGTTGAATGGAACCCTAGAATGGTTAGGTTGAATGGTTGGATATGAATAGAATTGTGTGATTCGTGATTGTGAACTAGAGCCGAGGGCTCGTCTGTGATTAGAGCCGAGGGCTCGTGTGTGATTAAATCCAAGGGCTCGTGTGTGATTAGAGCCGAGGGCTCGTGTGTGGTTAGAGCCGAGGGCTCGTGTGTGATTAGAGCCGAGGGCTCGTGTGTGATTAGAGCTGAGGGCTCATGTTTGATAGCCAAGGGCTTGTGTTTGTGAATTTAGAACCTAGGGTCCGTGTTTGATAAGATATATGAATGAAAAGGAATGGTTTCATAGTTGATTAGGAAGTAACCCGAATAGTTATGTTAATCGATGTGTTAAACCTAGATCGTGATTGTTCTTTGGTTTATTTGATTTATTGTTGAATGCTTGTACTGGTTAGAGCCCTGTGGGACGGGATGACCAAACCACTAAGCAAATTCGTTTTCTTATGCAATCCTTGTGATTGTAGGTAATGAGTAAGCCAATTTTCGAGAAAGTGGCGAGTAGGTGCGAGACCAATGCGGAAAGAACAGGGGATGGATTAGGATGGAACTCGTGTTTTTATTTTATGCTTTTTAGATTGAATTTGATGCTAGAACTGGTTTGGGATTTTGTTAAGTTACCGTCTAAGTTAAGTTATGTTTTGAACACCGATTTGAATTGAATGAAATGGAACCGTCTTTAATTATGACTGTTTGGGCTTGTCACTTCTCATTAAAAATCGAATTTTGACTTAGTGAAATATGGAACTTGAAATGGCTAAGTGTAAGGTCCGCCCAAGACTTTACTAAAAATGTGTTGAACTTGAATTTGCGGGTTAGGGTGTTACACTAACTCTCTTGTTATTGACTCACGTGCTTTTCACCACTTTTTTAGTAACCTTAAGTTGATAGAGAACATTGAACTAGCATATATACTCTCAAAAACCGTCTAACTCTCTTGCTATTGACAAATGTGCTTCTCACCACATGTTTTTTAACCTCAAGTTGATAGAGAACATTAAAGTAGCACTTATATTCTCAAAAACAGCCTAACTCTCTTGTTATTGACGTTCCCACCACATCCTAAGTAACTTTAAGTTGATAGAGAATGTTGAACTAGCACTCATACTCTCAAAAACCGTCAAACTCTTTTCTTATTGACAAATGTGCTTCTCACCACTTGTTTAGTAACCTTAAGTTGATAGAGAACCTTAAACTAGCATCTAACTCTCACAAACCAACTAACTCTCTTGTTATTGACTCATGTGCTTCTCACCACTTGTTTAGTAACTTTAAGTTAATAGAGAACGTTTTACTACCACTAATACTCTCACAAACTGTCTAACCCTCTTGTTATTGACTCATGTGCTTCTTACCACTTATTTAGTAACCTTAATTTGATAGAGAACGTTGAACTAACACTTATACTGAACCGTCTAACTCTCTTATTATTGACTCACGTGCTTCTCAATATTTCTTTAGTAACCTAAAGTTAATATACAACGTTAAACTAGCACTTATACTCTCAAAAACAGTCTTATCTCTTTTTTATTGATTCATGTGCTTCTCACCACTTGTTTAGTAACATTTACTTGATAGAGAACGTTGAACTAGCACTTATACTCTCAAAAACCCTCTAACTCTCTTGTTATTGACAAATGTGCTTCTCACCACTTGTTAACTAACCATATATTGATAAAGAACGTGGAACTACCACTTATATCAAACTATCTAACTCTTTTGTTATTGAGTCACGTGCTTCTCACCACTTATTTAGTAATCTTAAGTTTATATAGAACGTTGAAATAGCACATATACTCTCAAAAACCGTCTAACTCTCTTGTTATTTACAAATGTGCTTTTCACCACATGTTTAGTAATTTTAAGTTTATAGAGCTCATTGAACTAGCACTTATATTCTCAAAAAGAGCCTAACTCTCTTGTTATTGATGTTCTCACCACTTGCTTAGTAACCTTAACTCGATAGAGAACGTTGAACTAGCACTTATACTCTCAAAAACCGTCTAAGTCTCTTGTAATTGACAAATGTGCTTCTCACCACTTGTTTTGTAACCTTAAGTTGATAGAGAACGTTGAACTAGCACTTATACTCTCAGACATCATCTAGCTCTCTTGTTATTAAAAAAATCCTTCTCACCACTTGTTTAGTAACCTTAAGTTGTGAAATCAGCACTTCTACTGTCACAAACCATCTAACTCCCTTGTTATTAATTCATGTGCTTCTCATCACTTGTTTAGTAACCTTAAGTTGGTAGAGAACTTTGAACTAGCACTTAAACTGTCAAAAATTGTCTAACTCTCTTGTTATTGACTCATGTGCTTCTCACCACTTGTTTAGGAACTTTAAGTTGATAGAGAACGTTGAACTACCACTAATACTCTCACAAACCGTCTAACTCTCTTGTTATTGACTCATGTCCTTCTCACCACTTGTTTAGTAACCTTAAGTTGATAGAGAACGTTAAACTAACACTTATACTAAACCGTCTAACTCTCTTATTATTGACTCACGTGCTTCTCACTACTTGTTTAGTAGTATTAAGTTGATTGAGAACGTTAAACTAGCACTCATACTTTCAAAAACTGTCTAACTCTTTTTTTATTGATTCACGTACTTCTCACCATTTGTTTAGTAACCGTTACCTGATAGAGAACTGATAAAAGACTTTTTGCGGTTTCTAATCAAATCATTGAGAATAGGGTAAGTAAATGGGAAGTTGTCGAACATAATACTCGAAATTCTTGTAAGCAATCTATCTAATACTATATCCTAATCCAAGTTAACCTAGCATCCTGTCACAATGATAGATTAATATATTTCACTAAGCTTCAATTCTAGCACAAAGGACACAATACACAAAATGACAAAAATAAAACATAATTTAAATTGCTGAAACAGAGAAATGGATAATAAACAGAGCACAACTATTGAAATAAGATAAAAGCTGAATCAAAGGTAAAGATCTAGAGGATAGGGAGGTTGATCGGTAATAAACTCGCCGAACCCATTCGCCAGGCTCGCTAGGGGAGGTTTACCGGGATTTAAGCTAGATAGGCCTGCTCTCGCGAGGAGGATCCTTATCCGGATCGGTCGATCCATGAAGGCTCTCACCACGATCAAGCCGAACCAGATGCAATAAGTTAAGTCCAACTCGTCTAATAGCCGACCCATTAGCAAATTTCTTGGTGTGGACCATTAGCAACTTGTTAAGTTTCTCATGTAGTTGTTTTAGCTCTTTACGCGCGGATGTGTCCGAATCAGAAGTTCCCCTGACAGCTCTATCATACTCCTCACTGTACTGTCCATCAGCTAGATCAAGGTTTTCTATTAACGCTCTTCCCTCGTTCATCTCCTGGTGCAGAAAGCACCCTTGGCTTGCAGTATCCAATAACATTTGTATCCTCGGGTGAACTCCTCGGTAGAAGTTTCAAAGGATAGTATCCAACCGGAAACCATGATGGGGACAGTAAGACTGATATGTGTTATCTCTATCCCATGCCTCGGCCAATGACTCGATGCTCTGCTGGACAAAATTTGATATGTTATTCCTTACCTTTGCTGTCCGTGAGTTGGAGAAAACCTTGGTAAGAAATAGGTGCTTGCACTCCGACCAAGTTGTGATGGATCCGGTGGGAAGGTGTTTCTCCCACTAATGAGCTCTGTCCCCAAGAGAGAAAGGAAAGAGCCTGAGCTTCAGCACATCTTCACTCACGCCATTCATGCGAGTGAGCATGCATAGTCTCTCAATATCTTCGAGATGATCGAAGGGGTCCTCCCAGGGAAGGCCATGGAACTTGTTGTTCTGGACCATCGAGATCAGTCCACTCTTGATCTCGAAGTTATTGGTTTTGATCACCGGCGTTTGGATCCCATTCCGTATCGTATGAGTACTTGGGGCATCGCTCGCACCAGTATAGCAAGGATGACGAGCTGGATTTTGTGCTCGCGCCTGGTGGGCGGCCTCATTTACCAATGGAGGTGTTCCATCCATCGTCGTTCCCAGCATAGCATTGTCCAGATCTGGCTGTTGTTGTTGCATTCTGGTATGTTCTCGTCTCATCTTACGAGTGAGAAGGTTGATATCGTCTATGGGTGGCTAAAGGTGGTGAGAACCTTTTGATCGTGTGTGCATCAAGCAACTAACTCGCATTGACTACTCGCTTAACTCTCAGGAGTTGATGCGAGGGTAATGATTCTGTGTCTGCCCTCAGTGCCAGGTGTCGAGGGAAACCTGCGAAGCCTGCAAGGATAGAATAACAACTTGTCAATAAGATGGAAGATTGGTCCTTATAGATCCAAGCTGAGTGAAGCAAAGACAAGTTATAACAGCAGTAACACACAACCTGATCCTAAGACTAGTAAACAATAAATTGGAACAAGCAAATCCGATTTGGCAACGGGGCCAAGAAAGGATTTTTCTCTCCTAAGATCAAATCAATTGAGCATAGTGGTAAGTAAGGTGGAAGTTGTTGAACAAAATACTCAGAGATGCTTGTAAACAACCTATCTAATACTAGATCCTAGTCCAAGTAACCTACTATTCTGTCACAATGATAGATCATGATATTTAGGTGAGCTTGCAAACTAGATAATATGACAAAATACACAAAATGACAAAAATAAAACAGAATGGAAATAACTAAAACAGAGAAATAGCATAAAGACAGAGCACAACAATTGCAATAAGATGAAAATTAAATTAAACGCAAGGATCTAGAGGATAGGGAGGTTGATCAGTGATAAACTCGCCGATCCCAACTCATCGAACTCTTTTGAGCGATCTCTAGATAGGGACTTGATTAGATCATCCTGTTCTCGCGGTGAGGACCCCTATCTAAATCGGCAGATCCAATATGGCTCTCGCCGTGATCAGGCCAAATCAGAAGCATTAAGCTAAGCCCAACTCGTCTAACAGCCAACCCACATGCTAGATCTCTCTTTGGCAGATCAAGCCATCACTAACAAGGCACTTGGTCTCCGCTCCTATCGGTGCTAGCCTTAGGTCACAGCCCAAATCAGATCTCTCTTGATCAGGGAGAGATCAGCATTAAGCTTAGCCAAGTTAGAAGAGATCAGAGTTCAGATCATGGCTAGAACGGCGAGGGAATAAACGGATTCACCTCTGATCGCCCTATCCTTGAGATCCACACGGATCTACTCGCGCCTCATTGTGTGAGGGCAGAGGAGTAGGGATGATCTAGATTGCATAAACATAAAGAAACTTAAATGAAATTGCAGAAAGTAAAGAAGAAAAACAAGATAAACTTAATTCATATAAACTTCAAAGCATAATAATAAAGCAATAATCATAAAGAGTACCTTAAACAAAGCTTAAAAGAAACAATAAAAATAGAGAGAGATTTTCAGCTAACAACAGATGATTGATAAGAGAGTGATTAGAGGGTATTCATAAGGTTATTTGCATAAGGTCAAACCGACTTAAGGTTGTTAACCAGGAATTTATGCAAGTCTTACCTTCGGAGTCCTTGCGCGAGCTTGGGCACCGAGGAGGGATTCTTGTCTTGGTCCTCGTGGGTTGAGACTGTGTGAATGGTTCGAGTATAATCCTTTCGATTACGATATTGATATTCCCTTGCGAAAGATAGGTTTAGGCTTTACTTG
>OVBA01009596.1:0-10308 GCA_900406435.1 Lepidium aucheri | reverse complement strand
CATGTCCATGTCCTTTGTCCATGTCCTTGGGCAGGCTTTCGCCTAGTTATTATTTTAAGCAAGTGCTTCATTTGCAGATTCCCATCTATCTGGGTCCACCTTCCGAAAACTCTGTTTCAAGAAAAGGCATGTAAAATGGAATGAGAAAAAAAGTCACCCAATAGGGCTTATGAGGAAAATAACTAAAAACTGTAAATCAAAGTCTAACTGCCAACTCTTCAAAGATTCAAACAGCCATAGCCAGGAAGTACCCTATCAGTACACACATGTAACAGAGTAATTTACATTCATTAGTTAAGTAAATGAAGCAGACTAATCGTGGTTAATCTGATCTAATCAACGGATGAATAGTGAAAACTGCTCAATACGTGTTTCTATTACGGGTCTTACCTACCACCCAAACCAGAGGATAAACTAGAATACCCAATAGGGATCACCAAAAACTAAGAGAGTGAAAGGTCTTTGTGAAATACAAGTATGATCTTTATGTCAGAGTCTGCATGGAATAAATAGATTGAATTTTGTTTCTACATAGTGCCCAATATGTAACTTCATGTGTTACAAAGACAGCACCTAAGGAAAATAATATCCACGAATGTAGCAAGAAAGAACTGTCTGCATAAAAAACAAGCTTATACAATGTATTCACCATCTTGCAGTATTATTAGCATCCTGCTCAATGTTACGCAGAACAAACACCATTCATCATTGACATTGTACAGAGTAAAGCTTATATAGTTATCTATTTATCTAGGCAATACAAGCTCCATCCAGCAAATCTGAGCAGAAACTACTAAATCTAGATGCAACTGTACAAAGAAAATCAATGATTCCGCCATTGACATGCCAGACACAGATGCAGAGTCATATAAATGATAGCGTAGAAATTGGAAAACCAGACACCCATATATCTACTTACGACCAAGTTCTACCCCAGGTGCTAGTGATGAAACTGGCCTTTTTTCGTTTTTAAAAATATGCTGAATCCGCTAAAACCTTAACTCATTTACAGCATGATGAGATACTTACTCTCTATTCCAATATCTTCTTTCTTCTCCTTTATAATGCTGAGGAATGGTTCATTACTATCTTAGTCTATTACTAAACCTGATTATGTGGACTCGGACAGACAGCAAAGGAAACTAAGGATACACCTTTAGTTCAATTTCACATCTCCAACTTGAAAAATATCTGGAAAGAAAAATCTGGAATACTAATACATCAGTAACATTCAGATCAGAAAAGAGACTACATTCAGCTATTCTTATCTCCCTAAGACCCTAACTTCGGACTGAGTGTAAGCTTCATAAACCCTGATGAACTGGTTTAAAATATATCATATTACCCGAAAGTGATGATCCGGGACTTTTGGAGCAGTCAGAATATGCTTTAGCTTCTCGGACTCACATATAGCCACATTACTATCCAAAACTACACCAGAACAGCTTGTATTGACAGAGTAATACCGATTGAAAACAAGGTTAGATAAGTTAATTTGAGAACAGCCACGGCACTGACAATGAAACATATACTCCTCTTCAGGAAACCTAATGCGATCTTTGCAATCCCATTTACCAACCTGTGAATAGTAACATATAAATGTATGTACAAAGCAGATATATAAAACGAGAATCAGAAGGATACGTCAGGACCATATGACCGTTCAAGAAGGCAGCCCACGGGAGAACACACTCAGTTGTTTGCATAACAAGTGCACGTGAAAGGAAATACAAATGTATGTTTGGCTTGCAGGAATGATTGAACAAACTACCAGCTTCATATATAGCCCGACCAACTCTGATATGTGGTTAAAACAGCAATGATAAACATAAGAAAAATAAATCCTAAACAGGGAATAGTGTTTTTTATAACTCCAACTGCGTATACTCACAAAAATTCATAGAATAGCAATGAAATAACGGAAACATAGCAATCCAGGCTACGATAAAAAGATTGAAGTCCTTTTTTTAACTTCAGAATGCATCTTTGTAAGTGGTAATGCCTAGCTCTATATGAGTTCTTTAAGTGAGAAAAGGTATAAAATAGCATCATAAAAAGCAGTACCTCTGCCAAGGCAAACATGCTCTAAACTCTGAATCAACTTTTTTGCTGAGACGTTTCCAGATGGGAGGCACTTGAAAAAGAATCACTGTTGGATTTCATACGGACAACTGCTATAGAGTTCACCTTAATTTGTGACAGCAGTATGATAGTCTACACAGAGGAAAATTTCAGACAGCAGTCAACACCTCAATATGCAAATTTTGCAATGAAAAAGAACGGAACGATGCCAAAAGATAATGTTGCCGAGCTATCATGCAGACAAGACAACTATACTTCTTCATAGATTCATTAAATCAGGAACTCATCGAGAAAATCAGACAAGTATAAAGTTTTTGGCAATGAGAAAAGATGTAATCTAACAAGTTTAAGAAAAAAAAATCCAATATCTCGCCGGTAGATAAAATCCAATGACAGAAGCTCAAAAAGGCCAGACATCCTAGATGTGTTGTGGATGAAAATATAACTTGAAAGCCCAAGTTGCCAGCATTTACTAAAATCAATATGTGCAGAGCCTGCACAGTTTCTAGAGAGAGAAGTTGACTTTACTGAAAGATTGGCTGGGGCAGTGAAGGAGATGTAGAGAACATACCTGTGTCACAGCAACTTCACAGACTAAAAGATCACGGCAGCTAGATTTATTGAGGCACC
Organism: Lepidium aucheri; assembly: GCA_900406435.1. Taxonomy (NCBI): domain Eukaryota; kingdom Viridiplantae; phylum Streptophyta; class Magnoliopsida; order Brassicales; family Brassicaceae; genus Lepidium; species Lepidium aucheri. The sequence continues at coordinate 7,596 of OVBA01009596.1, read as the reverse complement.
AAATCAATACTGTAGAAAGTAGATGCAAGTTCAACTTGCTCTCACGATTCATTATAGTAGCTACGGGATAGTTTCTGTAGAGAAGACATAAGGTACTCATTCCTTATTAACTTTCCTGTGACTGTTGCAAATGATGGAAAAAAATTGACAGAGAAAAAACATACTAATATCTCCGGAAGGTTAGAAAGATCCGTTACTGTTTTTCCTTAACATCATTATAATTCGTCCTGCTAAATCAGCATCAGATGGTAGTACAGCAGGCCAGTTGGCTCCCTGACACTCATGTTGGTGTTCTTAAAGGCACTCAGTTCCAGGATTATATATATCACCTGACATAATACCTTTTAAATGTTTAACAATATCATCAGGTAGATTCTGTGAAACGTGATGTTTGTCCATCTCATTAGTGGACAGGACTCCAGCTGAATGAAATTGGCAGGACTCTGAGCAGTACACAGGTATTGAGCATCGTGGACATGGAACAATATCAACCGGCAACTCATTCAAGCAATAGTGGCAATGTGTTTCCGGACAACATTTTGATACAACCTATTCGAATTGGCGTCAATATAGAAACATATTTAGTCATTAAAAAAAAACCATGTATGTTAAAGTATGAAACAATATATATCTTCAGTTGTTTCAAAAAACTTATTGAACGCTAAAACCAATTAGAATTGACTAGCTTTCTCTTCATTTTTCGAAACCCTATTGTATAATAGCTCATACCACACTAGAGGGTTCTTCAACATGTAACACAGACACTTGTTAAAGGGTTCATTCCATTTTGACTGTTGCTTTATTCTATACAACAAAACTACGTTAAAGTTATTTTCCCAAGCAAAGACTAGAAATACGAAGATGAGAATCAATCAAGATTGGCATTACAGTTTCAACTTCACAGAGTACATCATCAGGAGAAACATTATCACCTTCTTTTTTCAGCCACCTGGCAATGTTACCCTGAGGAAAGGAAAGATAACTTATAAGAACATAAAGAGAAACAGATATAGGTTTTGATCAAGAGTGATGGAGGTCCATGCCTCAATCGTAGTTGGTGAGAGAGAAGGCATCCCGATTTCAGGCAGATCTGAAACACAATTTATCTAGGTAAAACTCACCAATCTAAAGGGCATACCAATTAACATCCTCAAGGTTACACAATTCTTTGATCTTATACAACTGTTTTAGCAGGGAGTTTGCAATGAAGCCCTTAAATGTTTATCCAGATACATAGTATTTTAAGGAATGGCGGTTTTTTCTAGAAATGTCATGAAGTCTAACAGTGCTTAAGTACAGCCAAATGAATGGCAATGCGAGACAGATTATCTCTAGCTAAATTTAAGTATGTGAAAGTGTATGTAAGGGTAAAGTGGAAAGTACAGGAGTAAAGTAAACAAAAGCGCATAAAACAAAAGTCGAGCTCTAGGATAAAACTACTGATTACCTGCAACCGATGAAAATCCTCTAACTGATTTCATGGAACTGGTATGCAGAAAAAAACAAACTTTTAGAGAACAGCAAGGACTTACAGTGCTTGTGCTATATTTGGAAGTCCTGACAAGTGGGAAATAACCATGACGGACATTGAAAGTATCTGAAAAGCATAACAAAATATGCTGAAGCCACACCTAAAGAGTCTCACAAATGCTCTAACCATAGAACCATAAAAATGTACAAGTGGATAAATTCCTCATCAAGAGGATAAATCATTATCAGATTATCTATCGCCTTACATTCTCTGTTCAGAAGAGCACGATTAATGTTCGACAAGTAGCGGACTGATGTAGCATGCTCACGTCGAAGTAAAAATACACGAACACCAAGTGGCGTTACAGATCTCAATTATCCCCAGAAGCAAGCTGACCATATAGAGGTCATTCTCATTCCAGGTATATTATAAAGCTCTTAATCTATCTAAATTGCGAATCCCTCTACCGCAATTTTAAGGTGAGGAATTACGGACCAAACATTGAGACATTACAATCTCAAGTTTGGAACATAGATCCAAACGGTTTTACGGTTATAAACAGACCGAATGAAAAGAGAAACCAAAATATTTTTATAATGGCAACCAACGGATTTTTTCAGTAAAACCGATTCCAAACCAAATTATCTATACGGTTCGGTTCGGCTTGATTTTGGATAAGTTTTTTACTTTTATAGTTAAACGGTAAAAATCTAGCTTTATTTCTGCGTATGTGTGCCTGTGAATATGTTGAAAGGGGTAAAAGATGTCTTGCCAGATACAGAACTTGCAGCGCTGGTACGTAATCATTTCTGGCGGTATTTTCAAATTAACTCTTTTTATTATCTATGAACCATATGTTGTGAATCCATAGAGCAAACAGAAGTATATCAGCAAGGCTATTTGTAACTAGTCTCTTTTCCATTATCTCCTTGAAACCATTTGTGTACGCTATGAGATGTTGGAAGTAGGAGATGGTATTTGACATCTAGTTCTATACTTATTCGAAATCTAACTGGTCCTAAATAAAAAGTAACAAATCAAACAGAGTCAAACACATAAACATAGTAACAACTAATAGCTGGAGATGCGCTGCATCAATCATTATTATTATTATTCAATGTTTTTTAGATATTCAAACTTGCCATTGATACCTTGTTCGCAATGGTAGTAGAAGCCTCAACTTCCTCCTCATCTAACTTTAACACATAGTCATTCGGCAGATGGCCCAACATCTGTTTGAGAAACCAAATGGAACATGCAGTGAAAAAAGATAATACAAGTGAGAAAGGTAACATAACTCAAAAAGATGTATTGATACAACAAAGGTCTATTCTTTTACTTCGTAACGATGTTTTTGACTCCAGAGATGCTCGATGAAATCTTCAAAGCCTTCACCAGCAACACAATTTCCAACCTTATCTGCACATACTGCGCATAACCAAACACATTCACTTGTTTCACTGGACTTCTCCTCCGGAACTATTGTATTTGTTAGGAAGCTTTCCCACAGGCTCTTTACTTTAGTGGAGGTGGGGAAGGCTTCTAGAGAATCATCATACATAATTGGTGGCAGAATGTTGTGTCCACGATTTCGTACGAAACTAATGTCTTTAGCAAAGTCTCTGGCAGTTATAAGCAGCATATTAGCTGGAGTTTTGTTATCTTTGCTCCAATCATCCATGGCAAACGCAATATCTACATTATCTGTTCAGAAAAATAAAGACTTGAGACTCTGCATCAATTATCGTAGAAAACACATAATTAAGGATTGATGAGGAGATATTAACCGAAAGGGATGTGGTAAAGAGAGATTCCAGTGGATGAGATCGCTCGCAGGATGTCTTCAGGAACGTTTATTAGATGGCCAATGGCAGTGATTTTGAGAGGACCAGAGTAACCTAGATCATCCACCGCTTTTTTAATACACGGACCTACACGACGTGCATCACAACTAGAGGGAACAGGACAGGTTTTGATATCCCATAAGACCCATGTATCAGCCACAGCCTCGTCCTGTGTCGGCGCTTTCCTCTACAAGGTTTTAGTTTTGATTAAGAAACCCCAAAAATTCTAAGAAGATAGAAATCTCAACGTTTTTCAAATATCAAACTTGCCATTCGTACCTTGTTCACAATGGTAGTAGAACTCTTGGGATGTGAATCAAGACAAGCCTCAACTTCCTCCTTGCCGGAATATAAGTCCAACATCTGTTTGAAAAAACAAATGCAACATGCGGTGGAAAAAGATAATACATGTGAGAAAGGGAATAACTCAAAGATGTATTAATACAACAAAGGTCTGTCCTTACAAATTTATGATGCTTTTCACTCCTGAGATGATTGGTGAAATCTTCAAAGCCTTCACCAGTAAGAAAATTATCATCATCATCATCATCATCATCATCATCATCATCATCATCATCATCATCATCATCATCATCATCATCATCATCATCATCATCTCCACCATCTCCACCATCTCCACCATCTCCACCATCTCCACCATCTCCACCATCCCCATCATCTCCATCACATATTGCGCATAACCAAGCACATTCACTTGTTTCACTGGACTTCTCCTCTGAAACTATTGTATCTGCTAAGAAGCTTTCCCATAGGCTCTTGACTTTAGTGGAGGTGGGGAAGGCTTCTAGAGAATCATCATACATAATCGGCGGAAGAATATTGTGTCCACGTTTTCGTACGAACTTAGTGTCTTCAGAAAAGTCTCTCGCAGTTATGAGAAGCATATTAGCTGGAGTTTTGTTCTGTCTGCTCCATTGAAACATGGCATTCGCAATGTCTACATCATCTGTTTCAGAAAACTAAAGACATGAGACTCTATGCATAATTTATCATAGAAAAGGCATAATTAAGGATTGATGAAGAGATATTAACCGTAGGGGATGTGGTAAAGAGAGATTCCAGTGGATGAAATCGATCGCAAGATGTCCTGAGGAACGTCTATTAGGTGGCCAATGGCAGTGATGGTGAGAGGACCAGAATATCCTGAATTCTCCAAAGCTTGTTTAATACACGGACTTACACGAAGAGCATCACAACCAGAGGGAACAGGACAGCTTTTGATGTCCCACAATACCCATGTTATAGCCACAGCCTCCTCCTGTGTCGGCTCCTTCCTCTACAAGGTTTTAGTTTTGATTAAGAAATCCCCTAAAATTCTAAAAGAATAGAAATCTTTTCAGATATTAAAACTTGCCATTGGTACCTTGTGATGGGAATCAAGAGAAGCCTCAACTTCCTCCTCGTCGTCGTCGTCTTCGGCTCTTCTTAACTTATAGTCTTTAGGGAGTAAGTCCAACATCTGATTGAAAAACCAAATGCAACATGCAGTGGAAAAAGATAATAAAAGTGAGAAAGGGAATAACTCAAAGATGTATTGATACAACAAAGATCTATACTAGTACCTTTTCACGATGGTTTTGACTAAAGAGATGATTGTAGAACATTTTAAAGCCTTTACCAGCAAGATTAACGCCAGCATCATTTACACATACTCTGCAACTCCACTCACATTCACTTTTTTCACTGAACTTCTCCTCTGAATCCATTGTATCTGTCAGGAAGCTTTTCCAGAGGCTCTCTATTTTAGTGGAGGTGTGGAAGGCTTCTAGAGAATCATCATACACAATCTGCCGTAGAATGTTGTGTCCCTTCTTTTGTAGGTTCTTGAGAACATCAGAAAAGTCTCTCGCAGAAAGAAGCAGTAAATTGGCTGGAGTTGGAGTATCAGCGCCCCACTCAATCATTGCATCCGCAATATTTCTTTTATCTGTTTCAGAAAACCAAAGACATAAGACTCTATGCATCAATTAGAGTATAAAAGGCATAATTAAGGATTGATGAGAAGATATTGACCGAAGGGGATGTGGTAAAGAGAGATTCCAGTGGATGAGACCGATCGGAGGATTTTCTTGGGAACGTCTAATAGATGGCCAATGGCAGTGATGGTGAGCGAACCAGAATAGCCTGAATTCTCCAACGCTCGTTTTATACACTGCGCTACACGATGAGCATCACACCCAGAGGGAACAGGACAGCTTTTAATGTCCCACAGGACCCATGTTTTAGCCACAGCCTCCTCCTGTGTCGGCGCCTTCTGGTGGATCGTCATTCAAAAGACTTTTAACCTAAAACAAAATTATCAAAAGATTCAGAATAGGGAAAACAAATCGTAATCTTCTTTAATCAAACATCAGATAAGAATTTCGGAGAGATAGGTTAAATCACCGACCTGCTTGTTATGGAATCTGAAACGAGAGAGAGACGAACAACGCCGTGATCGTTTCGATTCTACCTTCTTCTTCTTTTTATGTAATTGCCGAAATGGGCCTTGGTTACAACATGGGCTACATCCACCAAAAAACGAAATGGGCTAAGAAAACTAATTGCCCAAGTAAACAAAAAACTAGAACGCCACGCGTTCATCACTTCGTCTTCCTCCCGATACCATTTGTCGACCCATCTAAATATAGTAAAACGGAGGTCCCTTACTTTTTGAACCTTAGTTTGTAAAAAATTAAAAAAAACCCCGATCGGAAATTGCAATCAAGTCCTTTAAAGTTTTATTAATTTTTGGCAGAAAAAACCTAACATAATCACGTTCTATTTATTTAGGTGAATAAAAAACAAAAAAAAACACGTTCTCAACTACGCTCACCTTGCTCACTTTACCATCATAGACACGATCAATTCTTTCAGTAACCGATTATGTCGATCTTTGATTTCCATTGTGTTCTCAAAAAATGGCGAACAAGAAATTGAAGCAATTGAAGTCTAACAAGGGAGATTAGTCTCAAAGATAACATGATAATGAGGAGGGAAGTGATTTCGCTGATAACAAATTGGGCAGATCCAGATCTTAGCGGCGAAATCAACACGAGCAAAAGGGTTAAGAGCGGCGGTACACGTGCGGCAACGAAGAGGAGCATAAGGAACGGATTGGATATCACGGTGATAACGGATCAGAGAGATACAAGCAACAACTGGGATTACACACTTGCTTGCTTCAACCTTGGTTCGAGGCCAAACGTTCCATGTCATACGAACTCCATCGATTGCTTAATCTGATTGTTTTATCCAGGGAAATTGATTTCTTATGCTTAATTGATAAATTGATTCTGGATTTAGCCAAGAAATTGAAATTCTCCATGTTAAATTGTTGCTTGATCTTATTTTCATTTGGCTGCAAGGATTGTTGTATCGAATCTCCACAAGAACACTAAGAAATCATTCTCTGAGACTTGAGTTTTTCTCATTTCCAGATTATCCATCACTGCTTATCTGGAAGTAGCTTCTTCGCCTTGCCTTGACAAAGAAAGATTTGATTTGGATTCTATACATATTGACAAAGGCCTAAGAGATAAGGTATGATTTTATTAGAAGCATTGCCTCTAATCATCTGATTATAGCCATTGTTTTATCACAATCAAGATCTGTGCCCATTAATTGATTTTGAAATCTCAACTTTGCTGGTGGAGTGTTTTAAGATTTTAACTAGATTACTGCACGTTAGTTGATTTCTAGCAGGTCGGATTCTTTGTTGCTTTCATGTCTGACTATCACAGGCAACTTCTTTCTTTTCCCTGCTTCACTATTTCCTTTTTTGTTTGGAGAAACAATGTATTTTTGGGTGTTCTAAATGGACAATCTATTAGAGCCAAGTGTGAGAATAATGGATTATGTGTAAGAAACTGATAATGATATCAATTACTCAAATTTTGTGTGTAGTTTCTTTTAGCTAAAAGTTAAGAGTCATATTATCGTCTGTTCATATGACAGTTTGTTATAAGAATGGTTGATAGTATTGTAGGTAAATACAAAGAGTTTGTTGTGATCTTTTTATCAGTATCTCCTTCAAGTTTAGGCTCTCCATAAGAGAGATATGTGCTGATTTATTAATATGTAATCCTAGGTTCACTTGGCATGGACATTGGTGAGTGGGTTTTGTTTAAAAAAACATCTAAAGTTAAGACCAATTATTCATAAAATTGTGGATGAGCATAGTAATAATGTTTATATGCAGGAGAATTGTAGCCATTCCAACCTCAAAATCCATTGACTAGCATCCGATAGCTATTTATCAGAGTTAGTCTTGTGAAGCTC
>OVBA01009595.1:0-10309 GCA_900406435.1 Lepidium aucheri | reverse complement strand
TTTGTGACAGATTGGTAGGCTGCTGAACTAGAACTAGGTATCCAGATAGGTCGTTTGCATGCATTCTCTGAGTATTGGTTCGACATGCACTTACTTACCACTACCCTATGATGATTTGATAGCTTAGAGACCGAGAAAGATTGCTTTATCATCGAGTTACAGCATGATATGGGCCCATAATCACTGACTAATGAAGCACCAGGTCATTTCACAACCAAACATAGAATAATGGTTTTGGCAGCGGAAGGGAGAAAACCAGTGTGGAAGAAACCTTGCAATGCTGACAATACTTCTGGCCCAATAAGACTCCAATAACCTTGGAAGAAGTCTACTGGAAGTTCATCTTGTTCAGGAGACTTGTTAGGGTTTAGTATTAGTAACACCTTTCCAATTTCTTCTAGTTCATGGATTTTAATCATAATCTGTTGGATGGGGAGAGACCAACGAAAGCTTAGGAGTTCTAAGAATCAGTGATGAGATGGGACAGCAACAGCGGAGGAGGTGGTGGGAGCAAGAACAGAGAGCAAGTGTGCTATAGCATGGTCACCCATCTGGATAGGGTCTTTAATTACTTCGTCTAAAGGTAGTGTGATAGAATGGACTGTATTGTATGAAGCACACACTTGAGATATCCTATGGAAGTAATAAGTGTTGCTATCACCCTCTTTTAGCCATTTGACACGGGATTTTTGGTGATAGAATTCCTCCTCTGTTGACCTTAAGAAGCTCCACTTGTCATAGAGCTTACGTTCCTATGCAAAAAGATCATGAGATGAATTTGTAAGAGCTTGAAACTACACATAAAGAAGTAAATCATTAGCCTCACTCTCTTTTCTGGATTCTAGAAAAGGTCTCTTGGTTTCGTATTTTTAAATCTCTCTTTATGTTTTTAATTTGTAGCACAACTCTGAGATTTTCACATTGTCTCATGTCTGAGTCCATGCATTTTCGACGGTTTGGGAAAAGTATGGGTGATTTTTCAGGTAATTGAAGAATTTAAAGGGTCTGGTTCCTGATTTAGAGAGTGGTTTGGATGTGTTTAATAAGCAGGGGCAATGATCTCAGATTTCTAGACTAAAGAACATTGCGGAGCTAGCAGGTAATTGAGCAATCCAATGGTTTTACTAGCAGTCTATCCAGCTTTTTACTATTGGATTTTGAGGCTGATGATTGCTCCAAGTAAATAGAGGCCCATAGAACCGAAGATCAAAGATACCTAGTTAGAGAAGGTAACCTTTTAGTTCAAGTATTTGTGATAATTTTAAATAAACTGAAGGCTGAGAGTGCTCCCCATGACTTAGGATCATGTTTAGGTCACCACCTATTATCCAAGAAAATGACTGTAGCGAGTATGTCTAATATAAATTCAGCAATTCCACCCACAATTCAGTACGTTCTGTAACCTTATTTGACCCATATATCGCTGTGAAACAAGTGGATAGGCTGTTTGGGATTGTTATCTTGCAGGTAATCACTTGTCTTGTTTAATGAATCACATGGACATAAGGCTTCTAAATAAGAATCATTCGACCATCAGGGTTAGAGGCATGGTTTGAAGCAAAGCTCAAATCCCAACAAACTTTGTTCATAATATGGTTCAGGTAAGGTTCTTTAATATGAGATTCCAAAATGGCACCAAAAACAGGACGATGAACATCCAGCCAGTCATTAAACAAGTGGTGCTTATCCGAGTTATTTAGCCCATGATTAATTCAAAAAAATAACTTTATGTTCATAAAAAGGTTAATGGGGACACTCCCTTTGCATGGAGGAACCTTCAGCCGAAGTTGTAGACAAAATAGTAGAATAGCTATCGGTAGGGGGGCTTTATCAGGGGGATCTGGAGGTTTAGGAGAAAGAGATAAGAGGAATGAATTAAAGGTAGGGTCAATAGGAGTAAAAGGTTTAAAGTAGTTAAAAATTGGTGATGGAGAGATAAGGTTTTTCTTTAGAATGATTCGAGATTTGGTCAAAGAACGGCGGGTAGGGAGCGTTTATGGGAGAGAAGGAGGAACAAGGACTGGTAAAGTCTCAACTAAGGTAGGTGAGATACTTGCATTACATGGTGGGAGATCATTTTTACAGGGTGATGAGGGAGGAGTGGTGGGATCAAGGCAACTGAGAGAACTAGGAGCCTCTGGTTCAGGGAGGAAAACAGAATTAGTTTTCTTAGGAATCTATTTTTATACAGAGAAGATGCCGTCTTTTTTAATATGACCAATATGGTTGCAATGCGTACAGGAAGGAGGCGTCCAAGGATAATTGACTTCAACCTCAATTGGTTCACCATTTTGCTTTAGGAGGTTAACCTGAGAAGGTAGTGGTTTTGTGACATCTGCTTCAATCTTAACACGAGCAAATTCCAGACTTGATAGACTCTTAGTAAAACTGTCTATGTCTAGAGGCTCACCCAAGAGACTAGCCACATAACTAAGTCTCTCTTTTGTTCTCAGGCTTAGAGGAATGCCTTTGAGAGTAACCCATAATGGAGTAGAGGTCATAACAAGGTCTTGAGGTGGAGCATCAGATGACGAAGGAGTTACTTCGAAAATTGCAATTCCTATATACCATATTCTCTTCTCAAGTACTTTCCCTCTAATGTAATCATTTGGAAGTCTGACCAGCATTGTCTTTTCCGGGGTTAAAATGGATTTCCTATTTCTGACCTTTTCCCCACATAAAATTAAGTGTGCTCTGAATAGACTTGAAATCTGGCAGTTTGGCAAAGAAGGAGCTGACAATGAACTCCTTATGGTATTCATCAGCCGTTTTAAACACCTCATCATAGATGATATTTGCGGCATACCCAAATGGGATACATAGATAGCAGCTGAATGCGGTGGAGCGATTTATCAATGGCCTTTAAATTTATGGGCCCAAGTTAGAAGAGTAGATCTTCGTTTCACCAAAGTAGAAGGAATAGGTGGGATGAAGGCTGGAATAGGGTCTGATAGCATATGAAGGGTAGTTTTGGGTGGAGAGGAACTTAAACCGAGTTAGAGATTATAGTAGTAGATTCAGATGGCAAAGGATCTACAGCAACATTCTAGGACGAGGTCACATTGATAGTTGTAGCAAGCTCATCAGTTAGAGTGATCACTAGAGTGTTGATACTAGGATTAAGCTAAGGAGAAGAAATCTAAGAAGAGGACATTGCATGAAAGATTTCAAAGAAAAGAAAGATATTTGCGGATTAAAGAGATTGAAGAAAGTTTCGATAGAAAATAAGATTTAGTAACCGAGAGATTTAGAGAGATTTAGAGAGATTTGGAGAGAATAAGGTCCTAAGGCTGAGAGAATAGGTGAAGAAGCTGAGTTTATTTCTTTCTAGCTTTAAAATGAGCATTACAAAGAGTATATATAGACAAACTAAGCTAAAACCTTTGTCTACATACACTTATGTGTATCTATACAAAATTACCCAAAATAGAAAGTGTTCCAACGGTCATATGGACAAGGAGAAGATGATCTTCCTCTTTGGTCATGTGTGGTCCAAGCTTCATTCTTCCTTTAGGAAACAACTCAATCCAACGGCCTTAGTTCATCTTGGTCCCAACGGCTCTTTATCCAACGGTTATGAGAGCTAAAGCTTGTCATGTGATCTTTTCTTGCTTTCAATCTCAACCGCTATATTGCTTCACATATCATGCCTTGTTCAACACTCAAGCTTAGCCTTTACTTGCATCACATTTCAAGTCATTCCTTCCCTTGGTTTACAGTTAGTTCCTTGCTTTACAAAGGCTTCAATCTTCACTTGTCTTCATGAGTGTAAGTACTTGTGTATTTGCTTCCTTGTATTACACTCTTCACTTCCTTGCTTCACAATGTTCAACACTCCCCCCTCAAGCTTGAATTCTTAATGTAGTTTATTAAGGTCAAGCTTGAAAATTGTAACTCCCCACTTCATTAAAAACATTAGTGGAAACCCCATTGGGACAAAACCAACCAAGGGAAAAAGAGTATGGATCATGGTTGCGCCTTGGAAAATCAAGTCCAAGAGGCTGAGACAAACTCACAAACTTGAGCGCTCCACCTTCTTCAAATATGACATCTCCTTCGGACACAAGTTCCTTCGGCCTTGCTTCGGCCTTGACTCCAACGGACACAAGTTCCTCCGGCCTTGCTTTAGCCTTTACTCTATTCTTCAAGACTCCCCCTCAAGCGTGGACGGCACCATACATACTAGACGCCAAGCTTGGAAGTAGCACACGCACCTTGAGAGGCTCCCCCTTTCAGTCAACATCCACAAGAATGGTTCCATCCTCAACACATCCAACTTTGACATTCCCTTAACTTCAGCTCTTTAGTATGTAATGTCATGGATTATAATGTCCTAGATACCACTCACAAGAACACAGAAGCATTAGTTTCTAAAACTAATTGACAAAGGTTAAGTTACATACCTTTACATGTCCATTTTAATGAATTGGATCATGTAATCATGCGATCTTCACACATCATGACAAAAGATAGTTGGGTTACTCCTCCTAGGCTTGCATTCCTCTCAGAGTATGGCTTGAAAAAGCCCCAAGTCCAAATTTTGAAAAATCAAAATGTTGACTTTTCCAAAGTGCATCCCCAATGAATTCATTTGGCCATTTCTTGGCATTTCTCAGCCTTGGTGACTTCTTGGACCTTCTTTGAGTCTTCTAAGTCACCTTTTGAGTTGCCTTAGCTCCACCACTCTTAGCATCTTGGATGTATCAAACTCATATTCCTAGCAAAGATCTTATGAAACACACAAAGGTTAGTGTCAAATAAATCATATGGACACTTCATACCTTCAAACTTCAACTTGATCACGGACTGGATAAGCACTTCCTCCGTGGACCATTTGGCTCTTTTGAGCCATGCAAACTTACGGCTTAAGGCAAAGAAGATCCTTCTTGCACACACCACACCTCAACACTTCTATCGCACCTTAGACTTCTCACACAAGCCTTACTGTGAACCACATCTCTCCACAACTTGTCTCTACGAGCTCTAGTGGAGATTACCAACGGATTTGAAAATGGAATCACTAGCTCTCTAAGCCATGATTCCTCGGGTTTTAGCATAATCCTAAGCTTCCCATTCCTTTGGTACTCTAAATGCTTATAGCACCTATTCCTAGCTTAGGAAACACAAGAGAAAGCCGAGAATCAATATCAAAGGAGATTTAATTGTTTGAGATCTCATACCTTGGCTACTAAACTTTTGGCACAAGCTTTTGGTAGAGACTCTTCATGAAGAGTAGGTTTGAGTTCATTTGAACTCCACACATGGATCCGCTTCATGAAAACCATCTTGAGAAGCCATTCCATCACACCAACACTATGGAGCATCCTTCGATATACTCTTCTTCCTCCTCCACACGGTTGCAATTGACTTGAATCAACAACATCAAGATCATCTACAACCAAGGGCAATGACTCGGTCCTTTCTATACCAAGATCACCACCACAATTTTCCTCCTTGACACTAATTGATACTCAATAGTCCGCTCATTTCCATCTACTACTTCTTAGGAATACTCAACCATGCTTCGAGTCACACCTTCATCAAAAGGTACAAGAGAATAATGAAGCATTTTTGATAATTGAGGGCACCAAGGATTAGATGAAACTAACTATGAATATGAGTAACTAGGCTAGTAAAGACAAGCAAGAGAGATTAAGAAAATAGAGGAGGTTTCAGAAATAGCCTATTTTGCTGTATATGTTGCTCGGGTTTTGCATAACCCTTCCACTTCTTTTCACCACACACAAGATGAAGATGATACACGCCTTTGCTTGTGAGATGATTCAATACCTTCCATCGGACTTTTCACCACAGTACAAAGCTAGGTCCTTGAAGTTGCGGCCATTGGTTCTAACTTCACACGCAAGTAATGCACCAAACACGAGAACTTGTGGTTTTGGTTGCCTTCCATCTATGACGACTGGTCCTTACTCCTTCATGGAGATCACCTAGCTACAAAACAGAGGATAGGCACCAAGAACTCACGCACAAGAGTTAGACAACAAGATTCTACCAAGAAATCAACAAAAATTCAAGAAACGCAAAACCGAGAGCTTTTAGACAAATACAACTCGCTTCAACTATTTATCAAATCAAAGAGATGGAGTCAACATGACTTTGAAACACTCTATTTCACAAGAACATAGTAGATTTATCCAAGGTTCACGATTTTAGAGCTTTGATTCAAACCGCAAAAACAAATCAAAAATACAATGGATTTTATGGCTATACACTTCAAAGGAAAGAAAACCAACCCAAAATTTTCACTAATACAGTTTGGACTCAAGGAATTGGTGAAAATAAGCTTTAAAATTTAGTTTATACCTGTAAAAATACAGCACAGAAAGACAAAAACATTTTAAATTCAAAAGCACCCTTTTACCCAATGGGTAAAAGACCAAACAATATAAAATTCGAATTTTAAAAAATTTAGAAACAAACAAGGGTGACTTAGAGATGAAAAAGTTGTTGAGAAAGAGATTATAGAGGTAATTGGCTCAGCAAATCGTGATCCTAAGTGAATCTCAAAGAGGAACACCCAAGAGACCGATGGATAATAGCATGAGTTCTTATATTTCTCTCTCTTCCTTGTAAACCACAGCCACACCACCACTTATTCTCTCTTCATTTTCACAAAACCGAGATTTTAGCTTTGAAGTCCATGAAATAAACAGAAAGAAACACGATTTCAATAGCTTGAAAGAAGAATAAAACATTTTTCCAAAAAAAACATATTTGAAAAATTGGTTTGAAAACTATCAAGAACAAAACAAAATTGTTTTCTTTTGAAATAGCTGAGACTTGGAGTTGATATGATGCTCAAATAGAAGGTTTTTAACCTCAGAAACATTCATTCTCCTCATTGCTTTAAAAGATATCGATTTTAGAAAGAAGAAGACAATTTTGCAAAAATCGGTTTGGACAAAATTTGAAAACGATTTTCAAGTAACAAGGACAAACCAAGAGAGATCATGGGACCTCAAACACATCAAGAACACGCCAAGGATAAACCTGGCGCTGATACCGTGAAAGATTTCAAAGAAAAAAAAAAGAGATTTACGGATTAAAGAGATTGAAGAGAGTTTCAGTAGAGAATGAGATTTAGTAACCGAGAAATTTGAGAGATTTAGAGAGATTTGGAGAGAATAAGGCCCTAAGGCCAAGAGAATAGGTGAAGAAGCTAAGTTTATTTTTTCTTAGCTTTCAAATGAACATTACAAAGAATATATATAGACAAACTAAGCTAAAACCTTTGTCTACACACTTATGTGTATCTATACAAAATTACCCAAAATGGGAAGTGCTCCAACGGTCATATGGACAAGGAGAAGATTATTTTCCTCTTTGGTCATGTGTGGTCCAAGCTTCATTTTTCCTTAAGGAAACAACTCAATCCAACGGTCTTAGTTCATCTTGGTCCCAACGGCTCTTTATCCAACAGTTATGAGAGCTATAGCTTTTCATGTGATCTTTTCTTGCTTTCAATCCCAACGGCTATATTGCTTCACATATCATGCCTTGTTCAGCACTCAAGCTTAGCATTTACTTGCATCACATTTCAAGTCATTCCTTCCCTTGGTTCGGACTTAGTTCCTTGTTTTACAAAGGTATCAATCTTTACTTGTCTTCATGAGTGTAAATACTTGCGTATTTGCTTCCTTGTATTACAATCTTTACTTCTTTGCTTCACAATGTTCAACATTGTAGTCTGGATTCTTATAGTTAGGGTTTTAAAACTTGGGGATTCCAAATATTTTACCTGAAGAGCAGTGGACTGAGTCGACTTAATCTCCATGGGTGGAGTAATTGACGCAATAGGTGCTTCTCCTTGAGAGAGTGAAGAAGTTACAGTAATAACGGCTAGAATAGTGGATGGAGTTGAGGCGGGAAAGCTTGGAGGAAAGAGAGGTGGGAAATATCTGAGGGATCAGGTAGGAGAGGAGGAGGACGAGCCACCAGCGGTGGCTGACATTAGACTCAAAATGGAAGCACAAGCACGAGAGAACTAGGGGTTCTCAGACATCTCTGAACGTATTAATATATTTTTTGTTGCGTAACTTTACGTTCGTACCTTGTTCTTACTATGCATGTTTTTTTTTGTTAAATTACTATGCATGTTGTTGTAATATAATTATGGATGAATACTCAGAGAGTATAACTTAGTGGTGGAGTAATTAATATGTATCCTTGTTAAATATTCTATGTTTGTGTGATAAATAAATTTGATTATATCTAATAAATACTATAGTTTTCTATAACCCACTTCCTATATACATTATTTAGATAATCCAACTTGCTTAAAATTATTTAGATAACTTACTTTTAAAAAAATTACTTTGATAACCTACTTTTATAATATCCAAAATACCAAAAACCTTTTAAACTTTAATATTTTCCTTGTTTATATTGAATTTATAAATCTTTCTTTTCATGCATTTTCTTTTGTTTAAATTCATCAAACATAAATACACTTATTCTTTTTAAGATCAAGTAAAATTCTGTTCATAATTATTGAAATTACTTTAATTTGATTAATTAATTTGGTAGAAAATCCTGTAAGATTTTGTCGTAGTAAAATCTTTTTTGCTCATCATTCTCCAACAATAGCGTGTTTACAAAAACTGGATAGTATAGACCGACCGATTCATGTATAGACTAATCAATCTGTTCATTTTGGAAAAATTTATAGGTTTGTCCGCCAATACAAAGACTGATCGTTCTGTAAATGGATCGATCGATCCATGCATCAATGAAAGAATTTCCCATTTTTTCGAGTTGAACAAATTGATCGATATATACACAGATCGATCGATCTCTTCACCTCGAAAAAACACGTAATTTGTCTGTATATACATGGACCGATTATTAAGTTTGTCATCCAATTATTGAAAAAGAATTATTATAGTGATTAGGAATTCACGTGAATCCATGCCATAATAGACGCCGTAGACGACCACGTTATTGTTGTCACGGGAACAATATTATATACGGATTTGGGAAATAACACTTTTCAGGGAATATAGCAGTGTTACCTTAGATTTACTTTATTCTTTTCCTTTCATTATTGGTCTGATTCATCTTGATTACTTTACACTCAATTTGCATTTTTTTTATACTCCTATACACACAAGTCGACTTACATTTGCAATATTAACATAATTATCACCTATAATAGTTTTGCGATGGAAGTGCGTTTTAAGTTATGGTTCTCTCAGTTTTGATATTGCGTGAGTCAAGAGTGTTGTTAGCTTGGTCTTGATTTAGTAGTTAATCTCAATGCCAATCCATTTTGTTGGACATAATGCTATGCTTAGAAATTAGATTTTTGATCTCACAATTGTAATCAAAACAAAAAATTAGAAATTCAATGACATATTTAGCTTTACAATTCTTGTTAAAACGAATATTGTGATTGATGTTCTCATATGCATAGATATATTTTTGTTTTTTGTAAAACTCTTTATATTATATTTGGAAATTTACTTAAACAATCCACTTTATTTTATAAATCAATTAAATAATCTATTTTTAATGAATTATTTATATAACCTATTTTTTCTGCTATTTTTAATTACCAAAATATCATTTTCCTCTATAAAAAAATTAATTTTACCATTTTTAAGTTAAGTAAGTATATAATTTAGACAAAGTATAATTAATCTTAAACAAATATAAAAATATTTTGGGTATACAAAAATAATATTTTTTTTACTAAATATTAATAAAAACTTGTCTCACTATTCAACAATTTCAAAATCATGGTGAAAGAAACAATAGATTTAGTTCTATCAATCACTATTCATTGTCTACAGATTTTCAGGTAAACACCATAACTAAACTATTTATTTTAGGGAGAATTGCAAAAATGCCCCTCAAAGAAGGACATTTTCATCACTGCCCTCATTTTTTGGACATTTTCAAAAAATGCCCCTCATTATGGAAAAATGACCAAAATGCCCTTATGTTATTATTTTTATATATTTTTACAAACTTTTTTCCCGCCAAAAAAACTTTTTTCCCGCCAGAATTTCTTTTTCCCGCCAAAAAAATTTGTTCCGGCGAAAGAAAAAAAATTCCCGCCAAAATTTTTCCGCTGTAAGAAAAAATTTTCCCGCCAAAAAATTTTATAAACGANACGAGTTTATAAAATTTTTTTATAAGAGAGCTTATAAAATTTATAAGGCTTTATAAGAGAGCTTATAAAATTTATAAGGTTTTATAAGAGACCTTGTAAAATTTATAAGGCTTTATGATAAACTTTATATAATTTATAAGGTTTTATAAGATAACTTATAAAATTTATAAGGTG
>OVBA01009594.1:0-10311 GCA_900406435.1 Lepidium aucheri | reverse complement strand
CACTAACCCATAATTAAGCCTAACCCAAAATCAAGTTTAATTTCAATAAGGCTGACTCAACTGAGAGGAACCACAATACAAGGTGCTTTATGGCTAAACTCTGCTACATTTTTGAGGGTATCACATTGCAGAAACTTACGGTTTCAAGGGAACGCAAGATTTCCTGTACTCAAGTAGCTCCGAGTATATCCAACCAACAAAGATTGGGATTACTCCAAGTAGAAAAGATACCTATAATATTTCACAACAAAGTTAAATCTTGCAGATTGAGGTCAATATTCAGCCAACTCTAAAATGACCTTTACCTATAAAAACTACAAACAGAGACTCAATTTCCATGTCTATGATAGACTTAAACTATGATCATATAGTATTTATGATTCATAATTGACAGGAATACAACTTGTACTTGATGTGATAGAGTCAGACATTATACGTGCTGTGTCAAAGATGTTGGTAAGAGTAAAGAACTTGTCCTATGCTTTAGCTGACTAAGACTGATACTTAACTCCACATACGATTTGTAGAAAAAATAAAGCAATTAATCAATTAAGACTGAAAAATTTTCATATAAACCAACCTAAATTGACTCAACATTGAATCGAAAGTACCAAAAAAAAACAAAATTTAGCAAGACTGTGAAGTGTTTCGGATAATTGTACCTGACCCGGTGTAATTGGACCCGGATCCACCATTTTAACGATGTTTAGTGAAACTTCCGAACTACAAACACACCAAAAACGAACAAATTTATGTAAACGAATACAAAATCCTTAATGCAGAGAAATTCAAAAGAAATCATCTTTAAGCTCCGAACTTTCAGATACAATCTCACGGATTTGAGTACCAGAGATTGAGAAGTTAACTAAGGTAGATTCAGGTAGATTTGACGAAGATGAAGAAAATGATCAGATGTCGAGAGATAGTGATCTCTAGCAGACGATCATAATATATATCGGGAAGAGCGAGAGAGAGAGAGAGAGAGAGAAGTGAAAGTGTTTGCTTGAAGAAGAGAGAAAGAGATTCGGCGAGTAGTCGTTTTCGATCGCCGGAGACTAATTTTCCGAGCGATTTGTCTCTGGTTTCAGACAGTGACTCGATTATACTTTATTGTAGCCACTCAATATAGTCAAGTTTCATTACTTAAGCTCCCTCCATATTTGGTGAAAAAAAAATAATAAACCTCTTTATATATTTTTTTTAATTAATAAATCTTTTTGGATAGTCTAGGGATTGGTAATAAGTTTAATAAGACAGACACACATGTACAATTAGAGTTCGAGTCATATCGGCTATTAAATTTATGTAGAAATTTGGTTAATGGATGCTTTTATGACCTATATTGATATTGCTGTTAAAAAAAAAATCTTTTTGGAAAATTGTTTGACAAAAAAATCCTTTTTTGGAAAGAAAAAAACAGTTCTGATTCACTTGGCTTGTTCTGATTTTAATTTGAATCTCAACAATTCCAGTTAGAAAACTTAGATTATAGATTGAGTCGTTGTTGATCAAATGATTACTTATTGAAAAAAAAGTTTTTAGAACTAGTCTTAACAAGTTTTTTTTTATTTAGATTTCAATCTCTTTAACTATGTATTCAAAGATATCTTTGTTTTTCTTCAGTTTTATGCGTATTATCATTATAATTTTAGAACAAGTATGTTTTTTTAATATAATTTTAGTGAAAAATAATTTGTGTTCATACTTTGAAGTATTTTTTTAGAAAAATTTGAAGTATAATCTGTCTACTTAAATTTAAATTATGAATTAAATATTATCGATTTAGTTGATGATAAAAGATAAATTCTATGTTATGATTGAAAGAACTTTTAAGAAAAGAAAAAACCTTCAAACCTTGAAAATAAGATGGATACTCAATCTAGTTTGGTGGATTTGAGTCATTTGGTCATAATATGAAAATAAATAATATATAAATTTATGGAAAATGAATGACATTAGAAAGTTTTGATTAAACAATAGTGGTTAGTGCCGAGTTACTCTCAATCTGATGGTTAGGATGATCCAGCTAATGACTCAGGGCACCGGAGTTCGATTTCTCCCCACTACACTAGTAGAATTAAAAGGGATTTTAGTATGTGGGCTAGGCTATAGATCGGGTCTTGTCGATCTAATTGTTGACAAAAAAAAGAAAAAAAGAACAACAATAGTGGTTAGTGGATGCAACATGTGTTTAACTCAAGATGGACTTGACAAGCAACTAACTGGTCACATCCCTTACATTATACGCCAAATGGACAATGTGTTGTTGACATTAACAAATGCATATTGTCTCAGATCAATCTATCTGATAAACAACAATAATGTGTATAGTCAATAAAATAATGTGTATGATTAATAAAATATATATATGACCAAACTTATTATATTGGTTCCTTAATTTTTACTTGAACGAATTCGAATGTCTTGTAAACGTAATTTTTGGTTAAATTTGATAATCACTATAAAAGGATATGGCTTCACTTGAATAGTTTTATGAAATTTATGAATTTCTTAGTATTTGTTTGAGATGAGTAAGTGATTCGGTATATATGGTATTCAATTATTTTTTTAGGATCAATAGTTCGATTTATAACTCAAATTATAAATCATACTCCTTCCGTTTTGTACTAGTTGTCATTCTAGATTTTTTTTCGTTTTCTAATTACTTGTCATTCTCATTTTTAAATGTAACTTTTATATAAAATTTTTAAATATAACCTTACTATCAATGTCATTTAACACTAATAGATGTTGTAAATAAGACTGTAGTTCAATATTTTTGTGAGGTTAATATGGTCAATTTACAAAAAAAATTAATTTATGTAAAACAATCTAAAATGACAAGAAAAATGAAATGAAGGAAATATTATACAAGATTATATATCTATTAGAGTTTGAATTCTCGTGGATAAGTTGCAGAAATAAACCAAGTTGTTAGTGATTTAGTGGTTTCTATTTGAGGAAAAAATTATTATGTTGATTTAGACTAGAAATCTGTGAAATTACTAATCATTATCATTTGGTTAATTACCAGATGTCTAAATCTAAATCGTGCTCGCCAATAGAAAACTAGTTTGAGTTTCAACTCAAACTCCTTTTAACAACAAAAAAAGTTACAAAATCAAATATTAACCATTTGATCAAATACAATTTTCCACCATATCAATATATTAAAATATGAGTTTTTAATGTATACAATATGCTTTGTGAATCTAAAATTCAATCACACGCCTTTTTGTTTAGGTGAGTTTGTGATAAAATGTAGCTAAGTTCGACCTAACCTTCTAGACTAATTTAATTTCAAATATCCAAAAGAAATAATTTCCTTTACAAAAGATGTAATTTATATGTTGGTTTTTAAAATTTCTTTAAAATATCTATGTTACAAATAAAATCACAATCATTTATACATACTTGCATTTTGTGATATAAACACTTATACTACATGTATATTAACATATATATATATATATATGTCAACATTGGATCGAAAAGACCCGATCCATAGCCTAAAACACATCATTAAAATTTCTTTTTTAAGGTACCATAATACAGTGGATAGGATCCGAACCCTTGTGCCAAGTCATTAGCTGAATAATCCTAACCACAGATTGAGAACAACTCGGCCTATATTAACATATATATATATATATATATGTGTGATTTTACAACCGAATTTTAATTTCACTAACCAAATTCTATAACGTTGATTGTATGAGTTATTGCTTCTATAAATGTAATAATCACTAACAAAATTATATTATTTTAATTAGTCGAAAAAAACACTCCATAATATATGTTTACTATTACAACAAATCCTATAACTAGTTACAAAAATATATACATGCAAAATGACTTTATTATATGAGATATTGATCCGAATTTATCTATATAAATAACATAAAACAATCACGACTCTTGTTTGAAGAAACCCAAAGGAAAAATCTCCTTCAAAAGCTCAAACTCACTCTGATCACGACGATGAAACTCTTGATATTGTTGTTGATGATTATAATTAGGGTTTACATTCATACTAGCGTAAGGCTCACGAAAGAGATCATCATTTGAGAAGCTTCTTGGTGTATTGATTATGAACTCAGAAAATAATGGAGACGACGATGATGGGTTATAATCAGATACGGCGGGTCCAGTGAACATTCCGGTGCGTCGATTGGTCGGAACTGGATGATTGTGTTGACTTTCGTAAGTTGTGATCACAACCGTTGGATCTTGGTAAGATCTTTCGACTCTCTTTTTCACGTTACATTTTTGTGTTGTGCATCTATAGTAACTCCTGTTTTTGTAATTGACATATTGTATATTATTTTAGCAAATGTGGCTTATTAATAAAATTGATTGAATATTGAAACTAATATGTTATAATCTAAAACATGATGTGTATATAAAAGAAAATAATCACAAAGAACTTGACCAAAAAACTCTCAATAGTAGATATTTTAGCATGTGATTTTTTTGTTTGATGATTTTTTATGATGTTTTGGTAACGAATTTTAAGAAAATTAATAAGTATTTAGAGAGTAATTTCATAAATTGGAATGAAAATAAGTAAGATGTTAAATCATGTTGAAAGACAATTGTATATAGTCTTAGCTCAATATTTTTATTATTATATAATGTTATATCATGTAATAAACTACAATTAAAAAAGGCTTTATAACTTATCTTTTTGTTATATTGTATATATTGTATGTACTTTTAATGTATAAAAAGACAGCTTAAGAAATATTTATGTGAATGTGAAATAATAATAAAAGTGTAAGAAAACTTATTATTAACATTGAAAATTGTTTTAAAAAGAAAAGTAAAACAAAATCAATTCATTTTTTGTCAATAATTAGACCGACAAGACATGATCCATAACCTAAAGTCTACTTCTAAAATCATTTTTTAAGTTACCATAATGTAGCGGGTAGAAATCGAACTCTGATTATAAGATTGATTGAATAAAAATCACTTCATTTTAAAATTGAAATCCAATAACCAATAAACAAAATACAACATACAGAAAAAGTTAACAAAAACGTCATACAATATAAAATTGAATGGATGGATATAAGATTGAAGAACATTAGACAAAAAATTTTTTTTTGAAGATTTTAAGCCAAAAACTAAGATTAACGTTTAATGATTTGTTTTTTTCAACTTCTGAGTATATTAAATAATGATTAATTTATATAGCTAATGACTAATTAATTGAATATAAAAAAGGTCAAAAATTTTTACCTAGGATAAGGACTGTTTTTGACTGCTTTTTGGCCGTATTTTCTCCAACGATAGCCATCTTCGAGATGATCAACATCAGTCTTAGTCATAAACGAGACTCGTGGCTCTTTTTGTTTCTTCTCTTCTTTCTTCTTTGTTTTAATTCTGCAACCATTTTTTATTCAACTTCAATTAGTGCTTAATTTGGTTGCACCTTCCGTAATTAGTGCCACAATACCGTACATTTTGACTTTGATTTTTATTTTGTTGAATTATATTTTTATAAACTATCAAATGATTGTTAGCATCTACAATTCACAAGTAAATACTTCTATTATCTTGATGTGATATATTCTGCCAAAAAAAATGAGACACGTCTTTTTGTCTAAGTGGTTTCTTAAGAGATAAGATCTATACATCAATAATTTACATATGTACAAATAAATGAATAAATAATCTTTGTACAAAAATTTTAAATAGAATTCCAATAATCAGTACTATTGAATTATTTACCACATGAATATGTTTTGTTAATTATATTTATGTAAAAAAACATTTGTTTCATACCCGCTTCATTAAGGTAGTTTAAAAATGAGATTTTAAGAATGGATTTTAGGCTATTAATCAAATCTTATCGATCTAATTGTTGACAAAAAAACATATTTGATAATTCATGTAAACTTATTTTGTCTCATAGTTCATTTTTTTGTCAACTATTCGATTTATAGCCTAAACACATCCTTAAAATTCTCTACCTAACTTTTATATATAGTGGAATGAAGTTGATATCTATATCATTAGCTGAAATATGTAACCACTAGACCGAGAAGAATCCGACGGTTAAATTATTGGTTTGAGAAATGATTCTTGATTGGGCAGTGAAAAACAAGAAATGTGTTTTTTTTTTCTTCACACAATGAGGGTTTTTTTGTTTTGTTAGAGAAAAAATAAATTGGCTAATAAAACAAAACTTGGTCAAATTTGATCACAATTCATGTGAACTTCTATATATTGGTTAATTAAATAATTTAGTAAAACAAATTTAAAAACTTACAATTTCTGAGAAGGTTGATCATCTTCTTCACCATCATCAGCTTCTCTTTTCCTCAGGATCTTACCAGAACTTTCACTTGGACGATGATCAGCTTCACTAGAAGAAGCAGATGCTGAAACCCTAATTTCACTTTCCATGGTTGCAGAACCACCACCGACAACTTCATGACTCTTATAAGCATTAGACAAACCATTGTTTTGATCAGAAGGAGGATGAAAAAACTCAGTAGAAGATGGAGAAAGCTCAAAACCCAAATCATAAGCTGCTTCATGAGGAGTACTCAAGTTTGCATTATAAGTAGATGGACCAGAAACATAAGGAAGATTAAGCATATTTTGGTTGATGATATTGTAATGATTATTATATGATGAAGTGTATTCATAGTTGTTAAGATCTTTGGTTTCACTAGACATGATGAAGAAGAACAAAGAGATTGAGTTTTTGTTTTGCTAAAGAAAGAAAATGACAAAGAGAGGAGCGTGAAGAAGAAATAAGAAAAGAAAGAAGAACTTTTTACGTTTATGAATTTTTTAGTCGGTCTAAATTTGGTGTTTAGACTTTTGAGTCTTCTTGTATTTATGCTTTTTTGAAAAATATATATTATTTAATATGTCTTGGTTAATAAAGTGTTTTAAATATCTATATTTGAAAATAAATATTATTCTACGCGGGCATGGTTTAATGGTAGTATTGAAATTTAGAAAAATAGTAATATATCATTTCGGATTCGAATGTTTTTAGAAAAAAAATCACATTCATGTATGCTACCAGAAACATTCATATGGCTAGTAGGGTTTTGTGGTCTGTTAAACCAGTTCAAAAATAAATTCTGGTCCGAGATTTTTATACTTATATGATATTTTGGTTGAAACGGGTTACTGATTTTTTTTTCCAGCATATATTAATTCAATCTATCAATCCAAGAAAAAGGTATATTGTTTAGAAAAACACTTTTAGCTAATCAATCCGTCTTTCAGTTAAGACTTCGCGGAATCTTATGAAGAGAAAAATTGGTGAAGCGTCTTTGGAAACACAAAAGACCTTCTAGATATTGAGAAAATGCAGGTTACTCGTCTTTGGAAATGGGTTACCGAATTATAAAATATATATATATATATATTTTAAAAAAAAATAAGTTTGAATGGGAGAGTATTGGAGTGTGAATGATATATAAAAGTGGTTTGAGGTTTGAATAATTTATATATTTATTTAAAAGTTGATAGATATTACAATAAAGTTAAGTTGACAAAAAGCATTTTACTTCATAAATCGAGAGTTACAAAAAATGTGGCCTCGAGTGAGGAAACATATATTGCTTAATGTGAACATGAAACATAAAAGAAAAAAGCCATTTTATCATAAAAATAAACTTTCTTTTGATTAAGTCTCTATTCATCCTCTGACCAAAGAAGAATCTTACGATTCATGATATAGATCTAAATCAACTTTTCACAAATTTGGGTTCTTTTTAGTCTTATACTTACTTTTGAGGCCTTAAAGTAGGACCTTAAAAAGTTGTCATAATCCTTTTTGGGTTCTTTTAGCGTATTACTTGCAAGTGGCCTTTAGTCTAGTGGTAGGGGTAAGTCCACTAAATGGCAGGCATACTTGCACATCTCGGGATTGAATCCCACTGCCTGCACTATGCAGGAAATTGGCTACTGGACCGGCCAGTTGTGCCTCAATATTATTGACAAAAAAAAATAGTGTATTACTTTTATTTTAAGGCTTTAAAGAATTTGATAAATAATGGTTAACCGGTAACCGGAAAGAGTGAGTCTCCGGTCATCTTGGTGTGAAGAAGGAAGAGCCAAGTCAACAATTCAAAAGGAACAGTAAGGTTAATAAAATGACACGTGTCGATATTGGCACCGGCATTTGACCGTAACCGACACATGACCTGGCACGTGGTGGACTATTGTATTCTGTTCCTCAACGCTAATAAATATCAGACCTTAGTTTTTTTTTTTTTCAACCGCAATATTAATATTAGATCGTAATGACTGGCTTATTAGCCAAATTTTTACATAAGTTTTATAGATAATAAGACTCAATTCTTAATAATATATGTGTGTCTGCTTATAATAAATTTATCATCAGCCATTGGACTAAAAACCACTTGTCAAAGCTTAGTTTATTTAATTTAACATCTCAAGTCAAGTTACATATGGGACAATAACTATATATATATATATTTTTATGTATAGTTTCCACGTAAAATATAAATATAAATTAGATAAGACGTTAAAAATAAATAAAATATAAGAATTTATGATTATTTTCATCGTAATTTACAAATATGTAGAGGTTTATATTATTAATTTGTTATCACGAGTTAAGGAAAATATGATCGAAATAATGACGATTTACTAACGTCATTATAATTCACTTTTGCATGTTAGAAATTTCCCGAGCCTAAAGGAAACGTTAATAAATTGAAAATATTTATATAAACATATATGGTAGATCTTGGAGATAAATTTATTAATACTTTTGAAATTTAATATGATATTTTTTTGTCAACGATACAAAAAAAAAAAGAAATTTCGTCAGAAAAAAGAGTCATAATTCCTAAAGAAAATGACAATGAGAAGTGAAGATATATTGACTTTAAAGGTCAGAACAATTTTTAAAAAATCTCTTCTATATATAGATTTTTACCTATTTAATAAATGCATACAATATAGTTATATAGACTGATCATTTATATCTGAGTTTTTTTCTAATAATTCAAATTACGAATCACAGATTCATGCAAGTAAAATTGGATTTTCCAATGTTTTTTAGAAAGCTAAAATTCATGAAAAACGTTTTCGAGACAAACTACATACAATCGTAGGCCACAAAAAGACAAACAACTCAGTAATATTCTTCAAAGGACCAAAATTTCAATAATTACTAGTTTGTTGTTTCTGAATGAATGTTGATACATTGAACAAATGAATTCTCATTCATGTGTTAAACCATTTTAAATTTCAGATTATAGAAATTCATTCATAAGTATACACGTTTTTCTTTTGAATCATTGCAAGTTAAAAAGCTTATGAAACGGTCAAAATAAACATTTTTGTTTGTAAATAAATGCACATTACCAAATAGCAATGGTGTAGTAGTAGAGCGAAAAAAACATAAGACAGAAGCAATATTAACTGTGTTTAAGCTTCCGTTACTGTATTATATAGTGGAATTTAGTACTTAAAAGATTTTACTTGGTTTTCTTAGCTTTATGTATAGCTGAATTCATAATATATCGAGTTATCAAGAGAAAAGAAAGTAGATATATATTGTTAATGGATGGATCTTGGGTGTTTGACCTATGTCTAACACGGGATTTGATTAAAGAAAGATTTAAGGTAGAAAACTCTGTTTATTAAGTGCTAGGAAGGTTACAAGGGTCACTGGTGAGGCGAGGTTACAAGTTTTGTTTTTTTTTCTCTCCTCCTTTCTTTGATTCTTCCGCTCTTTATAGAACCTCTCGGGGCTAGGANCTAGGATTTTCCCCTTCACGCCTCCTCTGTACTCTCTGCACGGTACGGCCGTGCTTGTCCTGGAACCGACAGTACGGCCTCGGACAGCAGGTACTCTGCTGACCGGTTTGACCGGGCTCGTGAGCTGAGCATTACTGAACAGGCCCAGAACTGCGGTTTAAGGCCCATTTGCGCTTGGTGAACTGTTGACGTGGCAACGAGTGACGTGGCCAACGATCATTAGCGCGGTCAATCTCCGGCTGAGCCTGGTGCAATGGGTGCTAAGTGGGCCAGGGTGACAGCAGGTCCACCTCCAACAATAGCCCCCCAGTTTGGCGACAGGAATTTGAGACGCCAAACTCTTGAGATAGATTCTTCTGGCACGCGTGAACCCTATTGCCACGTATCAACGTCTGATTGTGCCGTTAACCTTGGGAACTGCTAGGCGTGGCTGACTCGAAGCGACAGTTCGGAGGCTAGGCCTCTCTCTAGGATGTAGGCTGCAATTATTATTTGGCCTACCCTCCTATAAATATGTTTGCCTTCTTCATACTTCTATTTCTGCTC
>OVBA01009593.1:0-10314 GCA_900406435.1 Lepidium aucheri | reverse complement strand
GCACTTCAAGCTAATCTCTTGATCTTATCATCAAGCTTATCTTCAACAATTGGAACTCGTTACCTTGGCATCCTACGTACTACTTTGGTAGCTGATGATGTTTTATCTTCTGGATGAAGTTTTCGCCAACTTAGAGATCATTCTTTTGATCATCTTATTTCCCAAATTCATGTTTTTCCTCTTCCTGTACAAAATCAACGTGATGACATTTATCTTTGGAGGCATGGAGGTAATGATTTTCAACAGGGTTTTATGTTCTTTAAAGACTTGGAATCAAATCCGGGTGAAAAAGCCTCATTTTCCTTGGTACAATGTGGTTTAGTTCCCTCAAGGCGTTTCTCGTTTCTCTTTTATTACTTGGCTTGCTATCAAGGATAAACTATCCGCATGTAATAGAATCCTGATTTGGGGTGGTCTTGAAGACTTTATTTTCCCTGAAGAACGGAAGGTATCTTGTGACCACTTATATTTTGCTTTCATGTACCTTCACACATCGGCGAACATAGGTGTGAGGTAGTGGGGCAACAGCCACCACTAAAAAAACAATAATCTCATTTTAATAAATAAATTTTTGATTAATTTAAATGATGCCACCATTTAAAAAATAGAAATCGCTCCCACCTTCTAAATCCAGGGCCCATTTTAATATAAACTGTTTCTTCTTTATAAGTAAGTTCACTATACATAAACTCAAATGACACATATTACTATATTGTAATTAACTTTTGTGATATAAAAAATAGTTTTCTCTATTTTACTTTCTAAACTATTTTTCTGAAAGAAAAAAAATTGCCATAATTTTTACATAAAATTCATTACATAGATAATTTTTTATATATAAACTTCATTATGTTTATTGGCTAAGTTGTTGTTTTTCATTAGATATGTTTTAGTTACGTAATTAATAACATAAATTTTGTTTGTTTTGTGGATATGCAATCGAATTGGAGACTCCATATAAGTGATCATCTTGTGTGTTTTATAGAAAATGAGTTGTTTAAATCTTTTACAAATAAAAATAGTGTTCAAAAAGTTTCAAATATTGAATGAGCGTAGGGTACTTTTGTGAGAATTCGTTGAAATTTCTTTATTTGGCTTAAGAATTTTCTGAAAATTTTATAAGGTATTAGTGTGTTATATTTTCTGCCACCAGGGAATAAAATTTTTAGATTCGCCATTACCTTCACAGTCTGGTTTCGTCTATGCAGCACCCTTCTTGGCTCAGCTATTAACCCTCACTGATCTGATATCATTGAGTCCATTCTTTGCCAAATTGTGTCTTGCTTGACAAAGTTCTCTTACGAATGATTTTTCAAAATTCAATGTATTATTGTTGGAGAGAACGAAATCAGAGAATTCATAACCATAAGTCAATGGATTCTAATGCTCTGCTTCGTGTCATCAGCAAGGTTATAGAGAATTAAGTCTCATCTTTGCATTACAAAGGTCAGCACAAGCTTGACGAATTATGAAGGCGTTGGTTGGAAATTCATCCTAGCTGATTATTTTCTTTTTGGGTTTTACATTCTAATTTATTTACAATTTGTTATTCATCATTTGTAAATAATTTTTTGTTGGATAGATAAATTTCAATTTCAAAGAAAAAAGCTTAGATAGTATCAATGTTGGTCAGACCATGTCAACCCGACACCGATTTGGGTTGGTTCTTTTGTCACGAAGAGGTTTGCAGCTGGGTCATCATGTTCTCACCACAAGTCGATGTTATTCTTGAACGTTTATATTATCTTCATTAAGAAAACATACATGCAACAAGGTAAATTGGCCGATGTGGAAGTTGATGTGAGTCACATCATTGTTTGTGGTGAAATAACACAATGATTATATTGATCAAATGAGTTTAGAGTATAAGAAATGCATTCAAAAGCTAGATTAAGAAGACAAATTGATACAAAACTCTTATGGTTCTAGAGAGAAAATGATCATTTGATCTTCTGTTCGGTGTGCTGAGAATCTCTTTTTATAATCAAAATAGCTAGGCAAGTGTTCTCTCTTGGTGTCAGACAGACTCATGATTACCTAGACTGGTATAAAACTAGTGCCTCAATCATCATCGCCGTAGGCAGGATTGTCAAGCTACTGAGTAAAACTGCTACATGCAACATTAGATGCTTATTGAGTGGCTCAACAAGCTAGCTGACATGGATCCTTGCTGAGCTCACTTTACTACCAAGGTGATCTTCTGTCGAGGCGGTCATCTGCCAAGGTAGTCTTCTACGGAGTGGTCTTCTGCCAAGATAGTGCATTCGTATTTTCGGACAACTTTAAAGGTATCCATCTCCAAGTCGAAGTAGGTTTTGTGAAGTAAGATAGGTCGATGAAAGGGATGCGGCCAACCTCCAACAATCATGTAGCCATAGATTAATCTTCAAACAATACACTAGACCTTTAGAGTATTTCTATTGGTGAGAAATTCATTCAATCTCTCATCATTATAATATAAATATTTTTACTATTTTTCGTTTTGGATACCCTATGCTTCATTTTTACTTCTGTTAGTAAAAAAATCACATGAGTATTTTATTTATATAATATTAATATTTTATAATTATTTTCTTTTAAGATTAGTTTTAAATTTTGATCAGTTTCATTTTAAAGTAGATATCTTTCACTAATATACTTTTTAAAAATAATTACGTTGTAAAACACTTTATATATATATATATATCTTATATTAAAATTTATAACATCATAATAAAATTAAATCTTTTAAAATTGAAATGAATAACTCAAAACATTATAAATTATTTAGAGAAAGAGTTGTATTGTCCTAAAGAACAACTACTAAAAACACACTTTTAAAAATATCCCATAGGACAAATTGACAAAAAAAAACTTAGAACATTCACTACAAAAAGTTTGAGGTATTGTGATAATTTTATTGTGATTATGAATATCAAAAATAATTTTTGACGTTTTGTATACAATTTTATTACGAATTTTATTTGTTATGAATCATTGTGATTTTATTCAGTAACTATTTGTGACATAGGTTATTCGATTTATTCGTCACAAGTATATTATGACGTTTATGTTACCAATATACAGTTATGATAATATTTTTATATTATTGCAAAATATGTGTTATTATGACAAAATATTACATATCAATACTAATATTTTCTTGTAGTGATTATAAACAGCATACATAAATTTATAAATATGATAAAAAAATTAAATTTAATGTTATTCAAGTCTCCAAGAATCACTTGAAACTGTTTAACTTGTGAACCTGGCTCTCCTTTATCTTCTTTATTCATATTATTTTCTTTTCCTTTTTTCTTTTGTCAACTAGCTTAATAACTTTTTAATCCTATCATTCCATTATAAAGATGGAATTCCAATTTGGTTGCATGAAGATTTATAAGAAAAAAACACTATCACTCTACCACTAGCACATCTAGTTCTAAGCATAATAATCAGAACCGAAATACAGAATCGAATTAACCCAAATTCAAGAAACTAAACCAAACTAGAATCGGTTAAATAACCAAATAGTTTCTAAGTTCAAGAACCAAAAGAACCAGAAACGAATAGGTGCGGAACCGAGAATCGAATAGTTGTCTAAAAAAACCGAAACACAATTATATATTTTAAAATAATTATTTATATAGAATTTATAATCTAAATCTCTAAAATTATAATTGTATATCTAAATTTGTAAGTCAATTTGAATAAAAATTACATTTAAAAACTTAAATATTTAATTTTAATAATTAATTTATGGTTTTTCTGTAATTTTTTTGATTTTTTTTAAAAAAATATTAGATAGAGGTATGCGAACCGGAACCAAATCGAATTTATATATGTATCAATTGGTTACCACAAGTTCAGAACCAAAAGAACCAGAATCAAAAACCGAACCAAACCGAATTTTAATAAGTACACATTGGTTATTACTTTTTCAAAGCCAAAAATCGAAAGAACCAAACCAAACCGAACTGAAGAACCGAATGCTCAAGGGTAAGTGTGACACCCCAACCTGGCTCTCCCGCGGTTGGATACAAAAACACTCCTTATAGAATGGTCCAGTTAATAACCCTTAGACTCTGGTTTAGCACCAACGCTTATAAGAGGTTCCAAACCACGATTCACAGACATATAGGTCATATACGGTTAAATTCGACCATGGGCAAGCCGAACACTTAGTCAAATTACGTTTCAGTTCTATACTTAGTCAACATTCAGTCATTAGTTCACATCAGACGGCCCAAACTATCTATCCAACAACTTAACCATTTCATTCTAACAATCATACGTAGCATGATCATATAAAGTCATAGATACACGTACCTTAGCACATTTAGTCTGTCCATACTTGAGATTAACCTAGTCGCATGTTCTGTCCATCCCACATTCTATTCTCACTTGACCCAGTCCGTTGTACAGACTACTTTGCAGTCTGTTCCACCTTCCGTGGTACTACTCAGTCCATCTGTCTGTTCGTTGATCTGTTCATGCTTTTCTGCTTGTCGGTCTTACAATCCATCTGAACGCATACCGCATCAACCATCTCGAACCCGTGCATACAAAACCATTCCAAACAGACATGTTTCCTTGCCTACTCGTTTGCACTCCACCATCTCCCCTTTTTACTCAGTCACACAGCCAACCACCCCATAAAGTGACTAAGTAATAAAGAGAGATGGCTCGGCTGCTCCGAGACCATCGGTGATTGGTTTCAACCACGATCACCCATCCTGTCAATTACACCAGTCATCAGTCAATCTACATCAGTCTGTATTGCATCTTCCTTGTTCCAACTTGCATATCCGTTCATCCTACAGTGTACCGCATTACCTAATTACCGAGTTTTCTCGTTTTAAACTCTTAGATCCGCCTATCATTCAGTGTACCGCATTGCCTGTTTCCCAAATTTGCTTAACCATTATTGTGCCCATCTAGTCAAGCCTTCATCACCCTTGATCGTAACCCTTATCAAAATCTAGACACCTCTTATCACACCTTATCCTCAACCAAGCTCGATTGCCATTCAACATTTCACGTACCAGAACAGAAACCACTCAATCAATCTACAGACCATTCAGATATCCACATAGTACGTCAGAGCTCCATATAATCACATCTCAGACCCATCTTATCACATCTCGATCACCTTTGATTCACAATCGACCTTTTCTCAAATCAGCACCAATCTTTGTCCCGATTCACGATCGAATCATCCCCGATCAGGATTCAGTCATTCATGATTACGACTCAGTCATCCTTGCTCACGTTTCATGTAGCTTTGGTCACAATTCAATCATCAATCGAACGACACCCAGATTCCCTCGATCACGCTCAACCTTTTTTCCATATTAGAACTGAAACCCTTTAATCACAGTCACATAATACTTAAAAACCCATAGAATACATCAGATCCTAATAAGTCCATAGCCATCGAAACCCATCATTTTTCCCTTAGGAAAACTTCGTGTGCCTTGCTCTTGGTTTATATCTTTCGTTTTCCTTCTTTTTTTTGTGTTCTTCTCTCCTATTCCTCCATGCCCTTAACAGCGGCCACAAACCCTTATATTTATAGGATTTCTCGTGAAATCCTAATCATCGAAAACCCTAACGGATTCTTTCCCGAACCGGTCTGATCAATCACTTAAATTGAACCGGATCTCATACCGCGGTATAGTGAGTCTGTACCAGAACTCGACCAGACCTGCCCAGTCATCGACCAAAAATGTCCAGACACCAACCAAACATGTTTAAATATCGACCAGACTTGTCTGAATCCTAACCAAACATGTCCGAACATCGATCTTGTCTGAACACTAACCAGTATATCCTGATTATTCCGCATCCTTGTCCGAACCACAAACAATCTGGTCCGAACATCAGTCATGTCCATATCCGACATTCCTGTCCGAATCTGACAATCTTATCTAGTCCGACCAACTTGTCCCAATCTGACAGTCCTGTACAAAAATCACATACCTGTCCGAATTTCACGGATCATGTCTAAAACCCATAGACATAACTCATTTCTCACGTACGTTCTAATCTTTTTAAGTATTTTTCACTTTTCGGTCATACAGTCTCGACCTTTCCATCTAGATACACTCGTCGTGATCGTGAATGACTGAATTCTGATCGGGGATTCGTCAGGTCTATGTGGGTTTAAGCCCACCTATCATCAGCGTCCATGTCAACTCCAAATCTCTGATTATTCATGTTCCAAACTCCAGTACCTACAAAGGACTCATTCTATGCGTCATCTGCCTATGACTAAATATTTTATTGCGATTAAATCCAGCAATTCAAACGTTTTCTTTTTTTTCCGTCTAAACGTTTTTTTCTTCCAAAAATAATAGTTTATTTCTTCCTTGTAATAAGATTATATTAACTAATTAATCCCATGAAGGAAATATTTTGCCTATAAAGTTTCAAGATAAACCTTACATCAAATTAAACAATAAGACATCACAAAATGGCTTCCCTTTACTTCACCATCTTCTTTTTCTTCTCTTCCATTATCGTTATCTCATCCTCAAGCTTCACTCTACCTCGTCACCCATTTGATCCCTTAACCGAGACCGAACTCAAACTCGTCCGAACCATAATTAACAAGTCTTATGCCGTTGGTCCAGACCACAAGTTCACGTTCCAATACGTCGGTCTCAACGAACCTGACAAGTCTCTAGTCTTGTCATGGTACTCATCACCGAACCACACCATCAACCCACCGCCATGTCAAGCGTTCATCATCGCTCGAGACCATGGCAAGACTCGAGAGATAGTCGTTGACTTTCCCTCTCGAGCCATTGTTTCGGACAACATCTACGTAGGCAATGGTTACCCTATGTTCTCAAACGGCGAGCAAAAAGCAGCCGAAAAGCTTGTTCTCAACTTCAAACCATTTCGTGATTCAATATTGCGACGCGGCTTGAACGTTTCGGAGACCGTATTCACAACGTCAACGATTGGATGGTACGGTGAGACTAAGGCCGAGACGGAGAGGGTTATTAGAATATTACCGTTTTATCTTGACGGTTCCATTAATATGTATCTTAGACCTATTGAAGGAACAGGGCCGGCCCAAATATTTTTTACGCCTAAAGCAAATTTTTTTTTTATAAAATAAAATAAGATTTTGAAGGATTTGACTAATTTTCTCAAAGTGAATCATCAATATGCTACCACTATCCTATAATAAAACCTCAAAAATGATGCCCCTAAAAGTGTTTATATATTTTGGCGCCTAAAGCGCATGTTTTATGTGCTTTACCTCAGGGCCATTAGTGGAAGGAATGACGATTATCGTTAATATCGACGACATGAAAGTTGTTGAGTTTAAGAATAGGTCAATTATTACTATACCGAAGGCTACCGGAAAGGAGTACCGTATCTCGAAGCTTAATCCTCCATTTGGGCCTACGCTTCGAAGCGCCGTTCTTTTGCAGCCTAATGGTCCAGGGTTCAAGGTTGATGGACATATTGTTAGGTAAGTGTTTAAACTTTATTTAACTTAAGTTTTAAAAAATGTGACTGTTATCTACGGGTGTCAAATGGGCCAGCCCGCGTTTATGTGGGTTATCTACAACGGATATTTTTTTTTTAATAATTGTGGCAAGCTGGACTGCTAGGACCGCGGTCCATAAAACAATCTTCAGACATATCCTACTAAATTTGGCGGACAAGCGGGTCGACTCGCGGACTATATTTTTAATATTTTATTTTCAATTCATTTGTTAAAATAAAATATTTATAAGTATGATATTAAGTTTATCCAACTAAAAATAAAAACTTTCAAAAATTTACAAATATAAAAAAGTATATAATAGTCTAATATACATTTACATTAAATATATTGAAAAAAAATTTAAATTGGTTAAAAATAAGTAAAATGTTAAGAAGTTTAAAAATTTTATAGAAAATAATTTTCCGTAATTTTGTTATATTTGATTACAAAAATGTTATTGACAAGTTTCAAATAATATTTGTATCATGTTTAACAATATATAATATCTTGATTAGTTTTAAAATACAGTTTTGAAAATATTAATAATTAAAAACTATGTAATAACTATGTTAATCTAAAGTTTTAATAAATTATGTATTATTTTTTTAAATAACATATATAATCTGTAAATCTGTAGAGAAAATCCGTCTAACCCACAATTTGCAATGAATTTATTCCTGAGCCCCACTTTTTAAATAGACTAATAATATATGTCTAGATCCACTTTTGAACAGACCAAAAATATATATCTCTTTCTCTTCATACGTCTTATGCTAAGTTTACTAGTCTACCATGTCTATCATTCAATCAATGACGTTTTTTCCTCTCTTTTAGAAAAGATAAAGGAGAAAACATCAGAAAACACGTTACACCAGTTTTTACTATTTTCAGTGTGATAGGTCTTAGAGCATGTGCATTAGAGGATCTAGATGAGTTCAATGCATAGATTCCAAAAACAAAACAAATAAAATATTAATATAAGTGGTGAACCCTCTCTTGCAGTTGCTCTGCGATGAACCCGGCTCTTCAACTGTATCGTGGGCCCCACGAAACGTGGCGGCCCACGATTGATCTATTTAAAAAAAAAATTAATGATTTTAAATTTTTTAATTTTTAATTTTATTTTTTGGTGAATCCCCTGATCTACATGGTCTTATATATATATGTATACTTGAAAGTTGTGTGTGTAGAGGAGCCGTACACAAAAGGATTTTTGTCCCAATCATTTCTATTTTATGTGTGGTCTGAACATTTTCATGAATGCATAACTATTATTTAAAACACTCAAGATTTCATAATTTGGCATCATATTCCCTTTTTTCGTTATTATTTATCCCATACTTAAATGTTTTCTTAAAACTTTCACGGAAACTGGAGACACAATTTCAGTCTATTATGGGTATGTAAAATAGACTCGTTTATAAAAAATCTGTACNTCCCCCCCCCCCCCCAAAAAAAAAGAAGCCTTTTCTTATAAAATCTTATCTTGAAATCTTTTGTTCACGCTAAACAAATAAGGCCATACATTCACATTGTAAAAGCAATATGCAAGCAAAGTGAAACCTAATAAACGTGATGTTAAGTAAACATACATATGCCACCAACTAATTAATTTCATACATATGTAGATGGGCAAATTGGGAATTTCACATGTCGTTCGACGTTAGAGCTGGCCTAGTCATCTCCCTCGCATCTATATTCGACATGGAAATGAACAAATACAGACAAGTCTTACACAAAGGTCATGTGTCGGAGATGTTCATACCTTACATGGATCCAAGTGAAGATTGGTATTCCGCAACTTATTATGATTGTGGCGATTTTGGTTGCGGTCAATGTTCTGTGTCTCTCGAACCGTACACTGATTGTCCTGCTGGTGCAGTGTTTATGGACGGTGTTTTTGTAAGTGAAGATGGCACTCCTGCTAAAATTCCAAATGTTATGTGTATTTTTGAAAAATATGCTAGAGATATTATGTGGCGACATACTGAAACTGAAATACCAAACTTAGAAGTAATAATTATTATCACATAAGTATTTATTTTGTTATATAGGTTATCAAAATTTTATTTATATAATATTATTTATATTTTTGTATATATTATGATGCAGATTACGGAAGTCAGACCGGACGTAAGTCTTGTAGCCCGGATCGTGACGACTGTGGGAAACTATGACTACATAGTTGATTACGAGTTTAAGCCTAGTGGCTCCATCAACATTGGGGTAAATTCATCTTTTCCTCTTCTATAATTGCAAACATGCCATAAGATCCGGATTATTGACTTTTCCTCGTTACATGTTGATGTCCAATCCAATTATTTATTTTCATGGATTCATCCGGCATGAAAGTATCTAAAATAAACCAAATCGAATTTTTGGTTTGGTTCAGTATGACATGACAATTATGGTTGGTTTGATTTAGTTCAGTACAGCTAGAATACGAACAAATGGTTTAATATGGTTTAGGTTTTCAAAAAATGTTAACCAGGAGTATTAAATTTGCGTAGGTTGGCTTAACCGGTGTTTTAGAAATTAAACCGGTAGAATATATTCATACATCAAAAAACAAGAGAGATGAGGACATACTGAAGATGTATGGAGACCACGTGAAGATAGAAGTGGTTGCTAAAAATCAGGAAGAATTCAAAAAGAAAAGGAAAATATCAAGATTTGGTGAATATTGAGAATATACACTCCAACATAATTTTGAATGGATAAGAAAATCAAGGGATAAGATCAAATTTCTTATTGGACGTGATCTAGGGCTGAAAACCAAGGGGAGGACGTGCATATAAATAGGTTTCATCATTGTAAATTAGGGT
>OVBA01009592.1:0-10315 GCA_900406435.1 Lepidium aucheri | reverse complement strand
GAATTCATTCGAAGAAGTACTTAGCAAATTCAACGGTTTTGTTCACGCTCTAAAGTTGATTACAAAATCACTTTCCAGCTCGGGTAAGAATATTATACCAACTTGAGGTAATCCCGAACATGTTTCTACAACTTTTTTTCCTCCCCGTATGTATTACTCGCACTACGCAAAATTGTTCGGTTTCTGGATTTGCGAGGCCTTTGCGAGGGATTTCTGAAAACATCGCAAATGCCTCGCAGACTTGCGAGGGCTTTGTGAGGGATTTTGGCTTGGCGTCGCAAAGCCCTCGCAAGTTTGCGAGGCACTTGCGATGCCAACCCCTAAAACTGTAAAATTTTGCTAAGTGCTTTGGCACAGTAATAGCTCTATAGAAGAATGTCATATATTATGTGAATGTGATCACGGAATATTCGGACAATATAAGTCTCACAATTTTTGTAATTAATATAATCAGTCCCGGACATATTCTACATGTCTTTAATTTGCTTACCGAATTCATTCGAAGAAGTACTTAGCAAATTCAACGGTTTCGTTCACGCTCTGAAGTTGATTACAAATCACTTTCCAGCTCGGTTAAGAATATTATACCAACTTGAGGTAATCCCGAACATGTTTCTACAACTTCATTTCCTTCCCGTATGTATTACTCGCACTACGCAAAATTGTTCGGTTTCTGGATTTGCGAGGCCTTTGCGAGGGATTTCTAAAAACGTCGCAAGTGCCTCGCAGACTTGCGAGGGATGCGGAAAACCCTAGTTTCCTCGCAAGGCCATCGTAAATTTGCGAGGGCCTTGCGACAGCCCCCATTTTATATATATGTACACCCATTTCTCCTTCCCCATTTGGTTCTTCTTCCTTCTTCTTCTCCATTTCCGCCGCCGCCACCTTCCTCCTTGCTTCCGCTGCTGTGCTTTGTTTAAGGTAGGTAATCCTTTCTCCTTCCCTCTTTTCTTCTTTTCTTGTATTTCTCTTCATCTCTAACTTAGTTTTGTTCTTCTCCGGTGTTAGATCTACTTTCCGCCACCGTCAACCTCCTTTCCCGCCGCCGTGCTTCAGTTTTTCCGGCCAAAGGTAAATTTTTTTTCTTTTTTTTCGTTGGAATCTAGATTTAGAACGATTTAGACTGAATTTCTATGCTAGATTTTAGATTTAGGCTTGAATTTGTTGAATCTTTAGTTCTAGTTTGAACATTTTAATTTTAGAATTTTTTTGATATTAAAAACGTTTAGGAGACAATAAAACAATTTTAAAAATATTTTTATATTATTAAAACGTTTATTAATTTGATTTTAAACTTTTTTGTAATTAAAAAAAAATCTGTAATTTTTAAACGTTTTTTGTAAATTTATAACATTCTATGTAATTTTAAAACGTTTTTGTAATTTAAAAACATTTTTGGTAAAATTTAAAATAATTTTTGTAATTTTAAAACCTTTTTGAAACTTTGAAACGATTTTAGTAATTTTAAAATATTTAAAGTAAATTTATAATGTTTTTATAATTTTAAAACTTTGTTCGTAATATTAAAACGTTTTTCGTAATTTTTAAAATTTTTTGTAATTTTAAATTAATTTGGTAATTTTAAAAATGTTGGTGAAAGTTAAAACATATTAAAAATATTTTATAAACAGATTAAAAATGTTTTGATAATTAAATTACATGTATGCAATTAGTTAAAATATTTTGAATAAATTGTTAATTAAATTTATGAATTATATTAATTTATAAAATGATCAAATATAATCTTACATGTTGGGACGTACCCCTAATTATAGATGTCGGGACGTACCCCTAATTATATATGTTTTCAGCAAGAGGCATGAGCAGATATTCACCCAGACTTGGTGAAGACTCTTCACAATACCAAACACAACAAACTTGGGGTGTTTGTGGACAAGAAATAAGAGAAGCTCTACAACGATGTTACTGCAAAGTTCACAGAGCTGACTCAGTGTAGTGATGAGAGTACGGCATCTGGGGGACTAACTACCGCACAGAAGAACCAAGTTTACGCAAATGTAAGATTATTTTAATTCATTTTTTACTTTTTTTAACACTTAATTTACTATACTAACGTTAACTGTATTTCTTTTTTTAGCTTGCTTCCCGTAAAAAGGGGAGAATTTTCGGCACCGGATCACTCGGATCAAGGATTGACCAATGCTTATCGCCTGAAGGGTTCTCTCAGTCATCTACATCTTTTGATCATGCACTGAGAAAATTAGTAGATCGTCAAGCCAAGGTTATTCATAAGACAACGAGATCACTACGTAAGGCAAAGAGGAAGAACTTGCAATATAATAAGTTGTGGTCTATTCTGGCGAGGAAAGACGAGGAGATAGCATCAGAGTTCTCTAAATTCAATGGAGACTCGGAATCCAGTTCTGAGGATGAAGACCCGGAGTTCTAGTTTTTTTTTTGTGAAATATTTTTTTTGTAGAATATTTTTTTTTTTGTAAAATATTTTATATTATTAATTTGAAAATTTTTTATTATTATATATTTTTTTAAATAAATAATTAAAGGTGTCGCAAATACGTCGCAAACTCTTTAGACGTCGCAAATACGTCGCAAAAGAGAACGTCACAAAGACGTCGCAGAATGTTCGTCGCAATTCCCTCGCAAAGGAGAGCGTCACGTATCCCTCGCAAGTCTGACGTCGCAAATCCCTCGCAAAAAAATGTCGCAAATCCGTCGCATAGTAGACGTCGCAAATTCATCACATGTTTTGGCCTCGCAATTCCATCGCATGTATTTCATCGTAAACGCGTTGCAAGCTTTGCGAGGGATTTGCGACGTCTGTCTATGCGAGAGATTTGCTAGGATTCTTATCCATCGCAAGTTTTGCGACGTTTTTTTTTGCGACACATGTTTTGCGACATTTTTTTGGATGTCTCAAATCCGTCCCAAATTGCCATTTGCGACGAATTTGCTATGTTTTCATTCTGTCGTAAAACGCGTGTTTTTTTGTGGTGAAAAGGATCAAATGAGATTAAAGATGGAGGAAAAATAATATGGGAAATATTGGGAAAAAGTCAATCAAACACCAAACACCAATTCTGTTTGGTCAACGCAAATTTGAGTTTTAAATAAAGTCAACTAAAAATATATTGTCTAATATAGAATAATGAAAATTGAGTGCTCGATTTAAGATTTTTGGTAAGTTAGGTGTTTAATTGATATTTTCCTGGAAAAAATTCATAACACTTTATTTATTTCTTGGTGGATTAGTGGGAAAAAAATCCATGTAAGACATACGTCACAATAATTTGAAATTCTACTTTTGGCATTTATTTTTACTAAATATTGTCTCGACATTTAGATTAAAATTTTACTATACACTAAACTACTTCATTTGAAATTCTACTTTTGGCATTTATTTTTACTAAATATTGTCTCGACATTTAGATTAAAATTTTACTATACACTAAACTACTTCATTTGAAATTCTACTTTTGGCATTTATTTTTACTAAATATTGTCTCGACATTTAGATTAAAATTTTACTATACACTAAACTACTTCATTTGAAATTCTACTTTTGGCATTTATTTTTACTAAATATTGTCTCGACATTTAGATTAAAATTTTACTATACACTAAACTACTTCATTTGAAATTCTACTTTTGGCATTTATTTTTACTAAATATTGTCTCGACATTTAGATTAAAATTTTACTATACACTAAACTACTTGGCAACAATTTGTTCATTAGAAGAGAGATTTCTTGAATAATAGTAACATCAAACAGTAGTTCTTATAGGAGTAATGAAGACGAATTAAGGATAAAAACTGATTAAAATGACTTACCTTAATTATACTTAGATATTCAAAGAACTCCAGCAACTTAAAGGTCAAATGTTTTCTTAGATGTCCAAAAGTGGGAAAAACGCACTCAGACGCTTTTGTCTTTTATCTGTTGTGTGGTCCTTTTCAGATCCGTCCTCAATTTCCGTGGAATTAAATAACAAATCATTCACCTATTATCTTTAAAACTACTTCACATGATAAGTGCAAATGTGAACAGAAGTATATAAAGCGTCAATATATTTCTGATGGGGATAATTAGATAAAATAAAATATCAGTGGATCGTCAAAGAATAAAGCAAATCTTTTTAGTTCATTTATTAGGCTTCAAGGTTAAACTAATCAGTATTTAATTATTTTATTCTGTCTATGAATTTTAAAAATTCCGCAATCATCGCAGATTAGAAATTTCCATAAATAGGGGAAAAAATTGACAGCCCCATCTATTTTCGGGTGTTATTGGTAATGGTTTTAGTTGTTCTGCAGAGCAAAAATCTTTTCACAACATTTAAATTGAACCAATCATGCTTTAAATTTATTTTTGGCTTTCATTGCTCTGGAAAACCAATTTTTTATTTATGAAATATTTTTGGCGGTAGAAAGCCATAAACCGAAAGCCAAAATTTATGAACTTTACAAATATAAATTCCTACAGCAAAAAATTCCTACAGCAAAAAAACCTACAACAAAAAAATCTATAGCCAAAAATCCTACAGCAAAAAACTAAAAGTTATAGCCTTTATCAATCGATCCTTTCGTCATAGTACTTCACTAAAAAATTAACAGTTATCTTTTACTCTCATGGAACTTTCTTCTCATAGGGAAAAAAAAAGAAAAAAGAACTTTGTTATTTTCTCGAATCAGTTGAAAGTGTCATGACTTTCAATATAATTATTTTCTCGAACCAGTTGAAATCATAGGAGTTAATAACTATGATTCAAAAGTTGGTTTATAAACTTTTATGACAACCTTGTAATTTTAAGTCATACATATTATCTTCAATATTTTTATTTCATAAGGTTTTATAAACAAACTTATAAAACTATATAAAATCTAAAAGATTTAAACAGAAATTTAAGCAAATGCAAAAGTATAGTATAAAAATTGATATATAGAATCTTATAACAACCTTATAATTTTAAGTTACACACATTCATGTAATATTTTGACTTTATAATGTTTCATAACCAAATTTGTAAAAATATTTTAATATCATACCCCTAAATATTAGGTATTTTGTTTTGATTTTGTACAGTTTTAGAAGGTATTTTATAAACCTTACCAAA
Source organism: Lepidium aucheri (assembly GCA_900406435.1). Classification (NCBI taxonomy): domain Eukaryota; kingdom Viridiplantae; phylum Streptophyta; class Magnoliopsida; order Brassicales; family Brassicaceae; genus Lepidium; species Lepidium aucheri. Next base: position 5,221 of record OVBA01009592.1, on the reverse strand, counting down.
CAAACTAGTCACTTATTTATTAAATATAAACCCTACTCTTAACAGACGAATCCAAAAAATTTGTACTTACTTTTTCATAAGCTAAAATTATTATCATATAAAATTACTGAATATTAAAATTTTTTTTTGTTTTAAGTATTTTCATTTGAATTTATACGATTTTATAAAATATCTTATAAACCTTAATAAACGACCTAGTCGACTTATTTATCAAAACGAAAGCCTACCCCTCTTAACAAAGGCAACCTAAGGTAATTAAACTATTTTCATAAACTAAAGATAGTTTTTTGTATAAAACCATTAAATATTGAGAATTTTCTTTGTTTAAGAGTTTTTGTTTGGTTTTATATAGATTTATGAAGGTACCTTATAAATCTTAATTAATAAGCTAGTTTATCTATTTATTTAAATTAAACTCTACCACCTCTTAAGAGAGAGAACCAAGAAAATTAAACTTAATTTTTGATAAACTAAATTTAATTATAAAATCAATGAATATTGAGAATTTTCTTTGTTTAAATATATTTTTTAAGTTTTATACATTTTATAAAGTATCTTATAAACTTTAATAAATAAACAAATCAACTTGTTTATTAAAAATCAACGCTACTCCTAAAAATAGAGGGAATACAAAAGAACAAATTAAAGATGGTTTTCATATAAACAAAAGAATGTCGATAATTTCTTTAACTGTTTAAGTGTTTTTATTTTGTTTTGAAAACAAAATATTTTATGGGTCCATATGATCGAATGTCTTCTTTATCTACAAATCACAAGTCACAGCATATAATATTGGTTTATAAAACCTTATAAAAATCTTATAATAATAAGTTATAATCATTACTTTCAATATTTTGATTTTATAATAATTTATATAATTTTATAAACAAGTTTATAAATTTATATGACATGAATGCCCTATAAATTAATTTTTTATAAGATAACTTATAAATATACAATTTATAGAAATTTTAAAGATCTCTTATAAATTTTTATAAATTTAGAAAACAAATTTAGATAAAATAAAATTGGCTAGGAAAAAAATTTCGTAAAAAAAGTTTCATGAAAAAGTTTTGTAAAAAATTTAAGGGTATTTTTGTTTTTTTTTTCATTAGTGAGAGACATTTTTTTGTAAAAACAAAATTAAAGAGATATTTTTGTGAAATGGTACAACAAAATGGATATTACTCAAAAAATTTCTAAATTATTTGTAGGGATGATAACAAAAATACCTTCTATTACAAAACTACCTCTTCTTTTAGAATACTTTTAACAATGCCCTTCAATATTATGTGTAAAAGACGAAAATGCCCTAACCATAATTTTCGATACTTCCACTTTCTTCCTCTTCGATTTCTCTCCAATTCCTCTTATCTTGCTCCAACAATATTCACACTCTCTCCAATTCTCAGATCTTCGATCTTCGATCTGTTACTCAATTTATTCGGTCAACTTCATCATGCCTATGATTTCTTGATAAATTCTCATTTCCAATTTCTAAGGCTTTGATTGACAAGGCTTTTTGTTGAGCATAATGTTCTTATATGAACCAATCATATTTAAGAAATTTAAAATAAAAAAATATAATTGATTCCTACAAGAGCATTATGCTCAACAAAAAGCTTTACCATTACTCAAGGCCTAAGTTACTCGCTTGTCTGATTGTCTCCATCTTTCTCAGCATGAAGCAACATATTGAGCTATGTTGCATTAACCTTAAGAGCCCATGTCTTCCTTTTGCAGGTCTGATAAACCATTGGTCCATTAAGGCCCAAAAACGCAGGCATAATAAGAGATGGGCCGAACTTAATAACAAAAACAAGACATAAGGTTTCGACTCATGATAATACTAAGCAAGAAATCTTAAATCTTTTGGAATATTTCAAAATTACTCATTAACAGAATTGTTCCACGTGATAGATTCAACTATCAATTTTTTTCTATATTTATATATTAAAAAGAAGAAGATAAGGATACTTTAAAACAAATTTTTTAAAATATTTATTTTTATCACAAAATATTTATCTTTATCCTTAATCTTATTATATAAAGTACAATGTTTTAAAGTTACTCATTAACAAGATTGTTTCACATATCATATCTAACGATCAATTTTTTTCCTATATTTATACATTTAAAAGAAGAAGATAAAAATACTTAAAAACAGATTTTTAAAAATATTTATCTTTATCACAAAATATTTATCTCTATCCTTAATCATAATATAAAAAAGATTGCAAATAATTATTTTTATTTATAATTTAAAATAAGAATACCTATAAATTTTTATTTCATACTAAGTATAAATTTAAATAATATACATTTTAAAAATAAATAAAAACGAATTTTCATACGAAAGTTACAAATTAACAAGTTTATTCCACATGTTAAATCAAACGATCAAAAATTATTTTGTATTTATATTTTATTAAAAAGGATAAAATAAAATCCTATTATAATTTAGGTTTCAAAAGTTATTAATTAACGGGATTGTTCTACGTGTCAAGTCCAACAGTAAATAATTATTCTCTCTCTATATATTTTTATTAAAAGAAATATAAAATCAAATCCTAATTGTATGATATAAAGTTGATTTTATAAAGTTACTAATCAACATGATTGTTCCACATGTCAAATTTAACGATAAAAATTTATTATGTATATTTTATTAGAAAAAAATCAAATATTAATCTTATTATATAAAGTTGAGTTTCAAAAGTTACAAATCAACGAGATTGTTACATATTTCAAATCCAACAGTCAAAAATTATAATGTATTTATATTTTATACAAAAAAGACAAAATCAAATTCTTTTATATAAAGTTAGGTTTCAAAAGTTACTAATCAAAGAGATTGTTATAAATGTCAAATCCAACCGTCAAGAACTATTTTTTATTTATATTTAAAAAATAAAATCTTAATCATATCTTATTATATAAAGTTGGATCTTAAAGTTAGTCAGTAACAAAATTCTTCTACGTGTTAAATCTAACGTTCCTCAATTTTGTACTATTTTTTATATTTGAAAATATATATTTTCTTAAATGTTTATATTTACCATGGAATATATATATATATTTCTATTCACAATACTAACATAAAAAGATTGTAAATAATTATTTTTATTTATAATTATAAAATAAAAATAATCACTTATATTTATCTCATACTTTGTATAAATAAAATAATATTAGATTTTTATAAAAAATAAATAAAAACATATTTGCTTATAAATCTGTAAATATATTATAATTTGAGATATGTAAACATTAGTTTAACTTTTAATTTTTTATATTGTTTTTAAAACGTTATTCTGTTTCTTATTTTGTTAATTTTTCTATATTAATAATTCAAATATTCATAGTCACGGGTAATAATTTATAAATTGATAATCATAAGATGTATATTTTGTATATCGAACAATATTATCTGTTCTATGATTAAAAAAATAGAATACAATAAATGCCAAAACTATAATTTATCACACGTGTACTATAGTGTCCTTATATAGTACAATATACAAAGAGAGAAAGACAAAGCAAGTGACGGCTAATACGAAAGAGAAGAGAGTTCTAAGGAAACAATTTGTCATTTGGGTGTTGGGTTCTAAGTGAGAGTACGAGAGAGAGGTCCTCTTAGTTTCTTTATTATCTTCAGTTATCTTGGGTTGTTATTATTCCATCAAGCATCAAATAAAAGAACCACAAAGGATTAGAGATAGAGAAAAAATTGTATGGGAAAATTTGGGAAACAGTGAATCACACACTAAACTTACCAAAAATCTCAAATCAAATACCCAACAATCATAATTTCAAATTAAAAATATATTTGTAGCTAATTTCTAATAAAAACATGAATTTTGCATTAATCAAGCCGATTTATCCTAATATTAAATTGTTTAACGGAAATAATTAATTGTTTGATCCTGTTAATGTCTTCGATTAGTTGAAACACTGAACAATCTTAAACAGGATTGACTGTTTTTGTTAAACGACTTATCATCAAGTTAAATCGGCTCGGTCAATGTAAAATTCTTGGATTTAATAGAAGTAACCTAAAAATAAACTGTTAATATAGAATTATGATAGTTGAATGTTTGATTTGAAATTTTTGGTACGTTTCAGTATCTACTATATAATAAAAGGAAAACCTTTTGAAAGATTACCCATTGACTCAATATTATTTACGCATAATACCATTAGAGAGTATTTAAATAATAGATTTCACATTTTTTAGAAAGGTTATTGATGTAGTAAACTTAATTGTAATCCTATACATCATACCCTATATAATTACAATACACTAATCATGAATCTTCCCTATATTTGTTACATAATTCATCCAAAAATTTAAAATTTATTATATTGATAACAAAAATATATAATAAATTCCATATTATAACTATCAGTCACGTTATATTCTCCTTTAATAACCATATAATATCGTAATTTCCACATTTTGAATTTGAAATTATCTTTTATATAAACTATACGAAAATAAAATCCCGGAATTATAGTATTTTGAATGCATACAATCAATAATTATACTCGAATATTATGAATTTAAATTCAAATTTAATTCTTGAACCAATCACTTTAAAATATTTATTTAAGTTTACATAATTATCAATATCAAAGTATTTACGGTTTCCATTAATTTCTCATCCTTAATAATTATAATATAACAATTCTATAATAATTATTGAAAACCCAAAACCGAAAACATTATAAATACATGTCTACCGGTACTCTTTTTTTGCATCATCTCTATCTCTATTCTCTTTTATTTTTATAAATATGTCTTTCGCTGATGTTTCTTCTTTGAAACCAGTTTCGCAAAAATGGAAGATAAAGGTTAAAATTATTAGGCTATGGAAGGCATATACCTCCGAGTTCGGCTAAACAATTGAAATGGTTTTGTGTGATGCCAAGGTGAAAAAAAAAATTAAATCTACGATAATTTTTTTTCAATTATTAAACTTTTATTGTACTTCATTGTATATTATTTGTTATGCATTTTCAGGGTGTTACTATTCATTGTAATATCAAACAAGATTTACTCAAGAAATATTCTTATCTTCTTAAATAAGGTGATACCAAAATTATTACAAATTTTGTTGCTGGTCCAGCAAATGATTCATATAGAACCACACATCATAGATATAAGATATCGTTTGTTATTACTACATATGTGAAATCAACTGATCCTCTTCCTGAGAGA
>OVBA01009591.1:0-10316 GCA_900406435.1 Lepidium aucheri | reverse complement strand
ATTCATTAAGCTTTGTAATAACTTACACTCCAACGAGTAAAGATTATCTTAACTTTCATTCCTCTCTTTGATAAACAGATACATCATGGCTTGTATAGTTTAAATCCATAGGAATCCAACCATTTTGCCAAGGATCACAAAAAAATACAAAGGATATGGATTACAACACGGTTTAAGAGCTTGATAACACAAGATATTTGAGCCGAGGTTCACTCCTTTGTTTATGGGAGAAATGGTGGGATTCAATAGGTCATTTGGTGCTCAGACTTATAGTTTCAAAGCATCCTATGACCATCTTCCCTTCTCAAGCAAAATCGACATAAAGTGAGGATTCAACTTGGTTAAAATGTGGTACTCATGAGAGTCTGTGCAGATTTCCATGGTTCACTCGACAACTAAAACTCTAGGCTGCAAGAAAACAATAGCATGAACATATTAGCCCTTACTCTTCATAAGAAAGCATCATCATATGCCCAAGTTTTCAAACAAGCAAACCAAAAACGAGCAGCCAAGATCGACTTGGGAAAGAGGATACTAGAAGAAATCTTTGTGATATTCAATCCTAGCCAACCTTTCCTTCATTGTCAAACAAAACCGGAGGTGATTTAGAGATGGAAATAGACCAAGGAGGAACCTTTCTTCCCTCTTTATGATTCGAATCAAAGCATTTATTCCTTACTCTTCATTATTACTTCAACACAAACAAAACCGTGACTTTGAACTTGAATGTGGCAAAGGTGGAAACTTTTCCACATCAACCATCATTTTGTCCTTCATTGTCACCAAACTAAGAGAAAGCCCGTGACTTGGGATTGGATGAGGCAAAAGTGAAATTTTTTTCACATCAACCTTCATTTTGCCTTTCATTGTCACCATTCAACAAAAGACCTTATTTTTCGGACTTAGAAGTCAATGGAGCTTAAAGGGGAGGGCTTTCTCCTCCTCCTCGTGATTAACATCACAGCCGCCCATATTTTCCTCCTCATTGTCACAAAGGATCAGGTTAAAACGAAAAACAAAGATAAGATGCAAGATAAAACCGGAAAAGATCCAAACTTTGAAGCAAGGTGTGGTTGGAGATGAAGATGGAGCTTAAAGGTGAGAGATTTCTCCCTTTTCTTGTGATTAAATCACAGCTACCACCCTTTTATCTTTTCATTACCCAAAAACTTTGAAAAACAAGTAGAAAATCGATTTGGCACAAAGAGTGGATCGAAAATCTTTTGAAAACCGATTAAAAACAATCCAAACGACCATACCTTGAACCAAATGGGATTTGGAGATGAAGACGGTGATTAAAGGTGGGAGATTTCTACCTTTTCTTGTGATTAAAACACAGCAACCATCCTTGTATCTCTTCATTATCCCAAACAAAAAACGAAAAACCGAGAAAACAAGAAAACGATTTGAACAAGGCTGGATTAAAACTTTAAAATTAAACTAAAAAACACAAATAGAGCAGCCAACCTGGCTCTGATACCATGAAGGAATGTGCGGAAATACTAAAACTAAAAGAGAGAAACCGAGTTTGTGTAGGGAGAATAGAGAGAATTTTAGAGAGAGAGTTTGAGAGAGAATTTGGCAGAATTTGCCCCCTAAGGGCTTGTTATTAGTCTGAACATATTACATGGTTTAAATAAGCAAAGGAGAAGGATGAATGAAGCCCTAATACAAGCTATGTTCGGAAAAGCAAGAAAAGAGGTCCAAAAGCATAAAGCATAAAGCATCCAACAGTCATCTTGTGGATAAGGCTTATCCTCTTGGATTTGAACTCGGCCTTATCCACGAACGTCTATATCCGAGCAGCTTAATGGGTCTTCCTTCTATTGATGGGCTGATACATCTTAAGATGATACTTGCGGCCTTATTGTGGTATGTACGGACAGTCCATACACACTTGTACAGTCATATGTACGGACATTGTACGGACGACCACAAGATCATCTAGATAAGTCATCTGGTCTCTTGGATAGGGGTGGGTGTGACCGGATGAGGTACTTGGCTAATACTAGTTCCTACAGATTTTGTGGTATTGGAGATGGATGAAGAGCCTACAGATCCACTGCTATTGGGGAGACCATTCTTGGCATCAGTTGGAGCATTGATTGATGTAAGGAACATGACCATTGAGTTGAAAGTTGGCAAAAGTATTGGAATGATGTTCGACCTCAAAGAAGGAAGAAAGAAGCCCACTATCGACGGACAATATTTTGAGATCAAAGGAACAATTGGAGGAATGGCCGAGGAAGTAAACGAGGGAGCTCTAGTTTCCCTCACAAACACATACTAGAGGAGTATTGAGAGTCAAGCTTGTGACTCTAAACAAGCCCACTTGGGAGGGAATCCCATGTTTATCGTTTACTTTTAAAACTCGTTTCAATTTTGTTTAATGTCGTTTTAGCTTTGCCTTGTTTTGAGAACACTTTTCTTTTTTTATTATGGGTATTTGGTATGTCAATCTGAGTCTCAGGTACAAAGGGACCAAGAACATCATCTTGGCAGCGTTTTTGGCAAAGTTGAGGAAGTAATACCCTTAACAAGCCAAGAACGAGCGTGCCTCGCATTTGATCCTCGGAGGCAAAAGAGGCAAGGAATGAGATGAATTTGGCAAGGAACCAGAAATTCTCAGGGCATGAGGCCGAGGAAGGTGTGCAAATAGTGTTCACATTGCCTTGAACACCACTCATGGACCTACTTGCACACCTTAGTATCCTTATATATAGAGTTCTAGCAAAATGAATCTCATTGCATTTTAAAACACACTTGCCATTCAGTTAATTCTTAAACTTGAGCTTAATCATATAGTGCCTCACACTAAGATTATCTTGATAATGTGGCTAATTATTCATGGTTTTAGATATTGCCACAAATAGGGTACTAGTCAGGACTCAGAATAATCAAAGGGGCAGAACAACAAGAGTAGTTCAAGCTTGGTTTTTCTGAATGGTTGTTCAAGTCTCGGCTATGACTGCGAGGAGAAGGAGCGAGGTATCAAGCTGTCGGGTACATAAGAACAGAGAGTTGTCCTTGTTCCAGCTCACCAAGTAGGGCCCACGAACTAACAACATTATCTAAAATCAAAGAGCGGTCAGACCAAGGTCGGACCAATCCAACAATTGAGATTTCCCAAGATTTCAAAATATTAAATCGACGGCTTGCATTGAATCGGATGGCAAGGACGAACCGCGAGGAAGCTTAGAAAACCCAGATTGTCTCCTACTCTCCATGTTTGTCTCCAAAAATCCCTACAAAGATTCCCTATATATTGAGCTCCTCCCACCTCAATTTCCTCATTCACTCTCAAGCTCATTACACACAAACTCTCTCTTGATTTTGCACCAGAGATTTGATTGGAAAAAGGAAGAAGATTTTGAGTTCGAGGATCTATAGCGAGTTCAAGTTCTCCGAGTTAAGAAGCCTTCATCTCACAAACATCAAACATGTCTTCATGAAATAAGAGAAAGAGCAAGGAAGTCCACAGCAAGTTCATGCACGACGCAAAGAGGGTTGGGCGGAAAGAGATGGAGGCGGGATTGAAAGATTCACCGCTGATTTGCATGGAGAGAAGCCGGAAACCCATAACTACTGTTTTATTGTCCAATCGGACGGCAAGGACGATGCAGGAATTCAAACGAGGAAAGAAATTCCGGTCAAGAAAACGGCGAGGAAGCCTGCTGGTGAGCCGATGGACTGGAAAAGAAAAGGGAAGCAGATCGCCTCGCCATCTCTAAGAGAGGATAGTGATTCCGGTAGCAAGTACGATCAGGCCTCGCCTATGGATGTCTAGTCTGAGAGCGAGGACAAGAGAACGACCAGATCTACGGCTGAGAAAAAAGAAAAGACGACCAAGTACCGGAGAGATATTGAAGATCTAAAATGGAGCGGATACTCGGAGAAGGATGCGAGGATGGCCTACGAGGAGAGATAGACAGAAAAGAAGGGGAGAGCCGCAAGAAGAGCCAACAACTCCGACCAAGCATACGAGGCTCTCAGCATGATGGGTATTAAAGGGACCTATTTTCCGCACATCTGTACAATGAACAGGCTGAATATATCCGAGGATGTGGATAGGATCTTCAGCTCGTTGGGGATCAAAGTTTCCATGTATAATGTGGCGAGCTCCTACATCGAGGAGACTTTGCAATTCCTAGTAACCGTGGACCTCCGAGTATACTCAAAGAAAGTACCCGAATTGATGGAGAAGAATGGAACCAGATACATAACATTCATGGTGCATGACAAGCTATACACCGTCACATTCAAGAAAATGGATAGGATTTTTGGCTTCCCATTCAGAGACTCGGTGTACCCAGAAATAAGTGGCAAGGAGGCTGACGAGGTGTGGAACATGCTGACAGGTTGTAGGGCATATGACATCACAGAGTAAGGGGAACTGGATTCGGAACCCCGCCATTAAGTATGCAAGAAGGGCCATTACCAATGTACTTTTTGCTAGACCCTCCACCTCACCGATCAACCTCGGAGAAATGCAAATGATGGTGATGGCGATGAAGGAAATAGTTGGATCTACTCTGAGTGGCATGCAGATTGAAGGAGATGATGGAAATTCCGGAATGTTTCTTGGCCAAGCAACTTCTAACTTACCGCAGTCGGGCGATGACACAAGCGGAGAAAAGAACTGGCTAGGCAAAACATATCTACATCGGTGGAGTGGTTGCTCGAATTTTGGAGGCTTACAGAGTGCCCTTGAACACGGACGATGAGAATTGGGTTGAACCTCAATTCATGGATCTGAGGTACCTTCAAGGAGCGGGCCTCTTTGCTGAAAGCGAGGCCGAAGGTCGAGCTGTGTACAAGTTCGACCATCTGGAGAAGAAGGGCGCTAGAATCGCTCTCCCTTGCCCTGAGTATACTTCACTCAAAGCAAGAGAGAATGCAACTTTCATTCCACCCCTCGCATCCCTACTCGGTGAGAACCCGCGAGGACAGCAACCCTATCAAGCTGAGGAGGAAGTAAATGAGGAAGATGTTGATCCGGAGTCCTACCTTTTCGAGGAGTTCACTAAAAACAATCAGAGCACTGCAACCAAGGAAGTCCACAAGCGCATCAGGAAGCTCCAAAAATTGGGAAATTGGTTGCTAAAGAAGGTGAAGGGCTTTGCAAAGGAAAATGACAAATGGCACAGCGAGCGGGAAGAATTATGGAAGGAAATTGATGGGCTGCAATCATCAGTTACCGGAATGGTACTTCAGCCTCACACACATGACTCGCCGCCACCCGCGAGGAGGCATTCAACCTCAGCGGATACCTTTTCTCATGAAGCGCCCCAAGAGACACCGCAATGCCGATCAGTGGAAATGTCGATGGTGTTCAAAAGGATAGGAAAGAAGAGCCATAGACCCCGGGCAGAACAAGGACAGACATCCCAGCCGGATCCCTCGCATGCCTCCCTCACCGATCATGACCGCGAGAGCACTTTGATAGAACACAACACATTGCACCTTGCGAAGGATTAGCTCCACGAGGGTGTCTGAACCTTTACAGTTACACTCTTGAGGACATGAACGCCTCAACTGCTCACCTTTTCAATTTTTAGGTACCATACTCCAAAACCTTTGTACATACACTTTTTATCTTATTTGTTTTCATCTTTTGTTTGTCTAGATGACTTTCTTAGACTTTTATGTAAACAAGGGACTGTGTGATTTAAGTTTGGGGGAGGGGTATATAGTACTCTCACATTGTTTCTTGTGTTCTTATTTTCCATTTTGCATACATTCACTTAGGGTGTTAAGATCCGTTTAGATTTTTCTTTGGTGCATTTGGTTGTTGCATTTCATAGCTTCTAAGGCATAGAAAATTTTTTAAAAAAAAATTGAATTTTTTTGAAAAGTAAATCCGAAAATAAAATAAAAAATAGAGTGATCATGTAGTTGCATCCATTTAGCTTTTTCTTTAGGTTGCATTCATATAGAATTCATGCATTTGAACTTGTTGTGTGGGAATGATCTTGATGATGGGGGAACCTTGTTAAGTTAGCTAGTAACCATTATGAATGCTCTTGATTGGTAAATAGCCATTTTAGAAAGTTTTTGGGCGGATCATTCACCTTAGTGAACTTTGCTTGGGTTGTGTCTTGAAAAATGCCTTGTTTGATTCCTTTGAAAACTGAACTTGAATCACCAATCTAGGGCCTAGAGATGCATCAAATATCTTCCTTCTTTATGTTTAGCATGATCCATTATGTATATATGGTAAAACCCTCTCAAGTTATGTGAAAAAATGAAAAAATGAAAGCTGCCCCCCAAACCGAGTAAGTGGTAAAGGTGAAGCGGCTGGAAGGATGCGTAAACCCGTAGCCTTTCACGCCCATGTATATCCGCTGCTTACTCCATATGCGGGTTGGTAAAGCAACTTGAAGGGAGGTGTAAATCTGTAGCATTTCATATTTGTGTAAGCCAACTTCGGAAAAGCCAAAAGGACATATAAAAGGAGAAAAAAAAGAAAAAAAGGAAAGAAAAAAAGAATAAATAAGCGGGCAGAAAAAGAATGAATGAGAGGGAACCATTTGAGTTGAAAAATGATCATGCTAAGCTTAGGGAAGTTGAACTATGTACTTGTTGATCTCTAGTCCCTTTTCAGGACTGCACCTAAAAGAAATAAGGAATTAGACTTGGACCTTTAGAGACCGGCTTAGGTATTAGGAATCTATAGGCTGGATGCTATTCTTGAGAATGATTATATCGTGGTTTCCAAAATGATAGAGTCCACATGTGGATTACGGCCCTAGCTTACACAAGTACTTGTTGGATAAGATGTTCCCACTTTGTGTGTAGTTTTTCCATCTTAGGTCATTGCACTTGCTTGAGGCCAAGCAAGATCTAAGTTTGGGGGAGCTGATGTGTGTGATTTTTGATGGTTTTAGAGTCTTATTTTAGGTCACTTTGTATTCATCTAGCTATACTTTCCTTGCATTTAGGTCCGTTTAGGCTTGTTTTGCATTCTTTGCATTTACATCTGGAGTTTTGGAGTTCATTTAGGTAAAAGGAGTTGTAAAGGAGCAAAACTGGAGCTAAGGAGAATTGGAGCAGCTGCTGGAATGTATAAGTCAAGAATGACCGTGCACCCTCGGATCGCTACCTCGAACCTCATACGCAAGGAGTATCAAGAACACTTGACAAAGGTGACCTCGGTGACTTACCTCAATCTATCTGCCGCGAGGAAAGATCGGTGCAGAACCAAGACCCATCCCTCTTCACATCAAAGGTCATACTCATAGCCGCAACACAGACAAGAACCACGAGGATAGAGAACTGAAGCATTCCTTGGTGCCCAAGCTCGCACAAGGACTCCAAGGGAAGCTTCACTGACCGCCTGGTGACCAACTTAAGTCAGTTTGACCATTAGGGTTATGAGAATGACCCTATAAATACCTCTCTAATGATCCTCTTATCATTTTTTATTTGATGACCCTACTTTAGTTTTGCTTGTTATCTTCATCTTTTCTTCTTGCATCTTTTAGCTTGTTTACTTATTCATGCCATCGGAATCTACCCCAATCCTCAGCCGTCTTGAAATGAAAAGCGAGTAGATCCCCTTGGATCTCGAGGATGGGGAGATCAGAGGTGAATCTGTTGATTCCCTCACCTAGCTAACCGATCAAAATGGTGATCTCTTCTAGTAAGACCAAGCTTAATGCTGATCTCTTCCTGATCAGCTGAGATCTGTTTGGGTCATGACCAAAGGCTAGCGCTAACGGGAACGGAGACCCCATGCCTTACTAGTGATGGCTTGATCCACTAAAGAGAGATCTAGCATGTAGATCGGTATTAGACGATTTGGGCAAGGCTTTATGCATCCGGTTTGGCGTGATCACGGCAAGAGTCAGAATGGATCAGCTGATCCGGATCAAGATCCTCACCACAAGAGCTGGCTGATCTAACCTATCTCCCGGTCTAGAGATCGCTCAAAGAATACGGCGAGCAGGATCGACGAGTTTACCGCCGATCAACCTCCCAATCCTCTTGATCCTCCCCTCTAGCTTTGTTTAAACCCTTATTCGCATTTCATACTCTGTTTTTGCATCATTTCTCTGTTTAATAATTTCAAATTCTGTTTTATTTTTGTCTTTAGCTTATTTTGTCATATTTGCTAGTTTGTTAGCTTGTTATTTCTTAGAGTCTATCATTATGACAGGATGCTAGTTTAACTTGAACTAGGATTTGGTATTAGATAGATTGCTTGCAATCATTTCTGATTATTGGTTCGACAAACCCACTCTACTCACCACCATACTCTATGATAAGATAAGAGAACCACAAAACCCTTTTATCATGCCTCGATCAATAACTTGTTGTTTGGTGCAATGTCATCGGACACATTTGCCGCCATATTCTACAATCACAAGAAGAGAAAATACAAGTAGTCTGTTTTGGAAAAATAAGAGTCAAATAAAATTAATTGAAGTAATCTTCCCTAGTCCAAATTAATTTAATTAACCAAATTTAAAAGTCTGCACTTTCCTAGGTTCAAGTTAAATTAACTTATTAAAAGCTATGGACCAAAATAAATGCAAAATTTTAATACTCTTGACCAATCAATCAGAATGTGAATAGACAAAACTATTGATCAAAATTCAGAAAGATTTCGACACAACATGTGCTTAACCTGGCTCTGATACCACTTGATACAGGATGATTAGGATCAGAACGGAACACACTCAAGCCGTAATCCACAAAACCGGGGTCGCACTTGTTTGATGGAAGTTGAAAAGGCGTGACTCAAGCAACAAGTAGATGGGTTTTTTGGTGGCTGGTGATATCGTAGAGTCAAGCAAAGGCGAGGCTTGACTCAAAGAAACCACAAATGATTGATGGGAACAATTTGATGGCAGCGGAATGAAATGGAAGTTGAAGGGTTGGAAATGGAATGTGTATGAATAGAGAATGGATTGAGACGAACTACCAAGAGTTTTGTAAGACTCTTAGTCTTCAGTCCTCACTAATAATCTGGATATTTCACACCAAAGAATTAGCAAGTTAGCGGAGAACCTCAATGATCAAACCCGTGAAAGTTTATTAGAAATAAAGAAAGTTTGATGAAGATTACAACTTAGGTGTGCCACAGAAATGGGCGGTGCCATTAAAGCCTTTGACTAATTTAAAAACATAATAAAAACATGACAACCCATTCTCGTGACTTGGACAGAATAACTCTTCTCTTCACCGGGTTTTTATTAGCTTTTATAAAGCATCTTATAAACATGTTATAAACATGTTATGAGCATGTTGCCAATGGGGTTGTAGTGTAGAGTGTGTGTTAACAAGTCTCATTAAAAACCTTATGCTAGAAAACTCAATGGGACAAAACTAGCAACAAGGAAAAGAGTGCAAGAACACACACCTCTCATTGACAACCCTTAGTCGGCTTGAATCACAACCAATGTGGTCGGATAAGCCATAAGACTAAGGTTGCTTGAGGCTTGAAGTAGCATTGTGCTAATAGCCTTCTCAAGTATCTTAGCTTTAGCTCGAGTAACAGGTCTAATAGGTAGCTCCAATGCTTGTTGTGCTTCCTCCCGTTCAAGCTCCAAGTCATCCTCTTGTGCCGGTTCATGTTGCTGCACCATTATCATATCATCTATGGAGAAATTGGTCCTTTGATAGCGATGTATCAACAATATGCTGGAGGAGTCTCTTGCCTTGCAACAAATGAGAAATGAACGGCGCCAAATAGAACTGCGTAAAGGGAAACAGAAAGTCTGCGACACATAGGAGGAGCTTTTGTATGAAACAGAGCATAAAGAACAAGAGTGCATAGAATAGAGCAGATTAATTAGCCGAGAATATGCCTTACTGCAGAGAAAAATAATGCTGAAAACATAGGACAAACATCAGAAAACAATCATAATAGTAAGTGCACCACAAACGCTCGACAACATTAGTGTTGAGATCAAAAATGCTGGAACTGACAGACCAAGAGAGAAAAACAAAGGCAGAGAAATTCAACAGGAAATGATGAATGAGGTACTTGCCATTCAACAAATGATTGAACAAAGTTGCAGAGAGAGCAAAAGAAAAGGAAAAAAAAGTTGCAGAAAATACAATGCATACACGAGAGGACGAATTCGATGAAACAGAGAACTAAGATCCAGCATACACAACATGGACAAACTCAATGAGCCACATAATATGCAGTATAAAGAGAGGAAATGGCGCTTACATATGAGAGACGTCAGGAACCATTCCAATGTTAACCAGGCCACACACTAACCCAAAAACTAGTCTAGAGGATCAGTTTGTTAGAATTAATCAAGTCTTCATCATATTTTATACGAAGCCTTTCGTATAATATC
>OVBA01009590.1:0-10316 GCA_900406435.1 Lepidium aucheri | reverse complement strand
ATAATAACACAGCAAGAACAAACGATTTTTATTTTATTTTCTTTTTCAAAATAAAGAAACAATCAAAATAACAAAACTGAAACAGAATTCGTTTTTTGGTTTTTCTTTTAAAAAATAAAATAGCAAACGACTTCTAAAAAATCAAATAAACCATTTTTATGAGTTTTCTGGGTTTTAAACAAACTAGAACAAAAGGAATTGGACTTTTATGGTTTTTTTTATTTCTATAAAATTCGAACAAGAAAACAAACGAAAAAGACTTTTTCTGGTTTTCTTTTTGTAAAAATAAAATAGCAAACGAATTGTAAAAACTCAAATTAAATTTTATATGGGTTTTATGAATTTAAAATTTATAGAATTTTATATGGGTTTTATGGAGTTAATAGAAAGATGAACTAGCACCTATACTCTAAAAAACCATATAACTCTCTTGTTATTGACTCATCTGCTTCTCACCACTTGTTTAGTAACCTTAAGGTGATAGAGAACATTGAATTAGCACTTATACTCTCAAAAGCAGTCTAACTCTCTTGTTATTGACTCACGTGCTCCTCACCACTTGTTTAGTAACCTTAAATTAATAGAGAACGTTGAACGAGCACTTAAAATCTCAAAAACCGTCTAACTATCTTGTTATTGACTCATGTGCTTCTCACCACTTGTTTAGTAACCTTAAGTTGAGAGAGAACATTGACCTAGCACTTATACTTTCAAAAACAGTCTAACGCTCTTGTTAGTGACTCATGTGCTTCTCACCACTTGCTTAGTAACCTTAAGTTGATGGAGAACGTTGAACTACCGCATATACATTCAAAAGCCGTCTATATCTTGTTATTGACTCTTATGGTGATAAAAAACGCTTCTCATGTGCTCCTAACGTATGGTTTTTTATCAAATATTAAGTTTAGTAACCTTAAGTTGATAGATAACGTTTAACTAGCACTTATACTCTCAAAAACCGTCTAACTCTCTTGTTATTGACTCATCTACTTTTCACCACTTGTTTAGTAACCTTAAGTTGATAAAGAACAATGAACTAGCACTTATACTCTCAAATACCGTCTAACACTCTTGCTATTGATTCATGTGCTTTGCACCACTTGTCTAGCACCTGTATGTTGATAGAGAACGTTGAACTAGCACTTACGCTCTTAAAAACTGTCAAACTCTCTCGTTATTGACTCATATGCTTCACACCACTTTTTTGTAACCTTAAGTTGATAGAGAACGTTGAACTAGCACTTATACTCTCAAACTACGTCTAACCCTCTTGTTATTGACTCATGTGTGTCTCACCACCTGCTTAGTAACCTTAAGGTGATAGATAACGTTTAACTAGCACCTATACTCACAAAAACCATCTAACTCTCTTGTTAGTGATTCATGTTCTTCTCACCACTTGCTTAGTAACCTTAAGTTGATAGAGAACATTGAACTAGCACATATAAACTCAAAAACCGTCTATCTCTTGTTATTGACTCTTATGGTGATAAAAAACCGCTTCTCATGTTCTCCTAACTTACGTCTTTTATCAAATCTTAAGTTTAGTTACCTTAAGTTTATAGATAACGTTTGATGAGGACTTATACTCTCTAAAACCGTCTAACTCTCTTGTTATTGACTAATGTGCTTCTCACCACTTGTTTAGTAACCTTAAACCGATAGAGAACGTTGCGCTAGCACTTATACTATCAAAAACCGTCTAACTCTCTTTTTATTGACTCATGTGCTTCGCACCACTTGTCTAGCAACTGTATATTGATAGAGAACATTGAACTAGCACATATACTCTCAAAACCCGTCAAACTCTCTTGTTATTGACTCATGTGCTTCTCACTACTTGTTTAGTAACCTTAAGTTGATAGAAAAAGTTGAACTAGCACTTATACTCTCAAAAAACGTCTAACTCTCTTGTTATTGACACATGGGCTTCCCACCACTTGGTTAGTAACCTTAAATTGATAGAGAACGTTAAACTAGCACTTTACCCTCAAAAACTGTCTAATTCTCTTGTTATTAATTCATGTGCTTCTCACCACTTGCTTATTAACCTTAAGATGATAGAGAACGTTGAACTAGCACTTATACTCTCAAAAATTGTCTAATTCTCTTGTTATTGACTCATGTGCCCCTCACCACTTCTTTAGTAACCTGAAGTTGATAGAGAACGTCGAACTAGCAATTATACCCTCAAAAACCGTCCACCTCTCTTGTTATTGGCTCATGTGCTCCTCACCACTTGTTTAGTAACCTTAAGTTGATAGAGAACAATGAACTAGAACTTATACTCTAAAAAACCATCTAACTCTCTTGTTATTGACTTATGTGCTTCTCACCAATTGCTTAGTAACCTTAAGTTGATAAAGAACATTGAACTAGAACTTATACTCTGAAAAACAAGCTAACTCTATTGTTATTGACTCATGTGCTCCTCACCACTTTTTTAGTAACCTTAAGTTGATAGAGATGGTTGAACTAGCACTTAAAATCTCAAAAACTGTTTAACTGACTTGTTATTGACTCATGTGCTTCTCACCACTTTTTTAGTAACCTTAAGTTGATAGTGAACGTTGACCTAGCACTTATACTCTCAAAAACCGTCTAACTCTCTTGTTAGTGACTCATGTGCTTCTCACCACTTGCTTAGTAACCGTAAGTTGATAAAGAACGTTGAACTAGAAAATATACATTAAAAAACCATCTATCGCTTGTTATTAACTCTTATGGTGATTAAAAAACACTTCTCATGTGCTCCCAACTAATGGTTTTTTTATCAAACCTTAAGTTTAGTAACCTTAAGTTGATAGAGAACGCTGAACTAACAGTTATACTCTCAAAAACCGTCTAACTCTCTTGTTATTGATTCATGTGCTCCTCACCACTTGCTTAGTAACCTTAAGTTGATAGAAAACGTTGACCTAGCACTTATACTCAAAAAAACCCGTCTAACTCTCTTGTTAAAGACACATGTGCTTCTTACCCCTTGTTTAGTAACCTTAAGTTGATAGAGGACGTTGCACTAGCAGTTATACTCACAAAAACCGTCTAACTCTCTTGTAAATGACTCATGTGCTTCTCACCACTTGCTTAGTAACCTTAAGTTGATAGAGAACATTGAACTATCACATATACTCTCAAAAACCGTCAAACTCTCTTGTTATTGACTCTTGTGCTTCTCACTACGTGTTTTGTAACCTTAAGTTGATAGAGAACATTGAACTAGCACTTATACTGTCAAAAACCGTTTAACTCTCTTGTTATTGACATAGGGGCTTCCCACCACTTGCATAGTAAACTTAAGTTGATAGAGAACGTTTAACTAGCACTTATTCCNAGCACTTCTACTCTCAAAAACCATCTAACTCTCTTGTTATTGACTCATGTGCTTCTCACCACTTGCTTAGTAACCTTAAGATGATAGAGAACATTGAATTAGCACTTATACTCTCAAAAACAGTCTAACTCTCTTGTTATTGACTCACGTGCTCTTCACCACTTGTTTAGTAACCTTAAGTTAATATAGAACGTTGAACATCGACTTAAAATTTCAAAAACCGTCAAACTCTCTTGTTATTGACTCATGTGCTTCTCACTACTTGTTTAGTAACCTTAAGTTGATAGAGAAAGTTGAACTAGCACTTATACTCTCAAAAACCGTATAACTCTCTTGTTATTGACACATGGGCTTCCCACCACTTGCTTAGTAACCTTAAGTTGATAGAGAACGTTAAACTAGCACTTATACTCTCAAACTACGTCTAACTCTCTTGCTTAGTAACCTTAAGTTGATAGATAACGTTTAACTAGCACTTATACTCTCAAAAACCGTCTAATTCTCTTGTTATTGACTCATGTGCTTCTCACCACTTTTTTAGTGACCTTAAGGCGATAGAGAACGGTGAACTAGCACTTAAACTCTTAAAAACAGTGTAACTCTCTTTCTATTGTTTCATGTGGTTTGCACCACTTGTCTAGCAACTGTAAGTTGATAGAGAACGTTGAACTAGCACTTATACTCACAAAAACCGTCTAACTCTATTGTTAGTGATTCATTTTCTTCTCATCACTTGCTTAGTAACCTTAAGTTGATAGAGAACATTGAACTAGCACATATACACTCAAAAACCGTCTATGTCTTGTTATTAACTCTTATGTTGATAAAAAACCGCTTCACATGTTCTCCTAACTTACGGTTTTTTTATCAAATCTTAAGTTTAGTAACCTTAATATGATAGATAACGTTTAACAAGGACTTATACTCTCAAAAACCATCTAGCTCTCTTGTTATTGACTCATGTCGTTTTCACCACTTATTTAGTAACCTTAAGTCGATAGAGAAAGTTGAACTAGCACTTATACTCTCAAAAACCGTCTAACTCTCTTGTTATTGACACATGGGCTTCCCACAACTTGCTTAGTAACCATAAGTTGATAGAGAACTTTAAACTAGCACTTTACCCTCAAAAACCGTCTAATTCTTTATTAACTCATGTCCTTCTCACCACTTGCTTATTAACCTTAAGATGATATAGAACGTTGAGCTAGCACTTATACTATCAAAAACCGTCTAATTCTCTTGTTATTGACTCATGTGCCCCTCACCACTTCTTTAGTAACCTGAAGTGGATAGAGAACTTTGAACTAGCAATTATACCCTCAAAAACCGTCCACCTCTCTTTTTATTGGCTCATGTTCTCCTCACCACTTGTTTAGTAACCTTAAGTTGATAGAGAACAATGAACTAGAACTTATACTCTAAAAAACCATCTAACTCTCTTGTTATTGACTTATGTGCTTCTCACCAATTACTTAGTAACCTTAAGTTGATAGAGAACATTGAACTAGAACTTATATTCTGAAAAACAAGCTAACTCTATTGTTATTGACTCATGTGCTCATCACCGTCTAACCTTGAGTTGATATATAACGTTTAACTAGCACATATACTCTCAAAAACTGTCTAACTCTCTTGTTATTGACTCATCTACTTCTCACAACTTGTTTAGTAACCTTAAGTTGATAGAGAACGGTGAACTAGCACTTATACTATCAAAAACCGTCTAACTCTCTTGCTATTGACTCATGTGCTTTGCACCACTTGTCTAGAAACTGTAAGTTGATAGAGAACGTTGAACTAGCACTTACACTCTTAAAAACCGTCAAACTCTCTTGTTATTGACTCATTTTCTTTTGACCACTTGTTTAGTAACCTTAAGTTGATAGAGAACGTTGAACGAGCACTTATACTCTCAAACACCGTCTAACTCTCTTGTTATTGACTCATGTATGTCTCACCGCTTGCTTAGTAATCTTAAGTTGATAGATAACGTTTAATTTATACTCTCAAAAACCGTCTCACTCTCTTGTTATTGACTCATGTACTTTTCACCACTTGTTTAGTAACCTTAAGTTGATAGAGAACATTGAACTAGCACTTATCCTCTCAAAAACCGTCTGACTCTCTTGTTATTGACACATGGGCTTCGCACCACTTGCTTAGTAAACTTAAGTTGATAGAGAACGTTTAACTAGCACTTATACCTTCAAAAACTGTCTAACTCACTCTTTATTGAATCATGTGCTTCTCATCACTTGTTTAGTAACCTTAAGTCGATAGAGAACGTTGAACTAGCAATTATACCCTCAAATACCGTCTACCTCTCTTGTTATTGACTCATGTGCTTCTCACCACTTGATTAGTAACCTTACTTTGATAGAGAACATTTAATTAGCACTTATACTCTCAAAAACAGTCTAACTCTCTTGTTATTGACACACGTTCTCCTCACCACTTGTTTAGTAACCTTAAGTTAATAGAGAACGTTGAACGAGCACTTAAAATATCAAAAACCGTCTAACTCGCTTGTTATTGACTCATGTGCTTCTCACCACTTGTTAGTAACCTTAAGTTGAGAGAGAACATTGACCTAGCACTTATACTCTCAAAAACTGTCTAACGATCTTGTTAGTGACTCATGTGCTTCTCACCACTTGCTTAGTAACCTCAAGTTGATGGAGAACGTTAAACTACAACATATACATTCAAAAACCGTCTATATCTTGTTATTGAATCTTATGGTGATAAAAAACGCTTCTCATGTACTCCTAACGTATGATTTTTTATCAAACTTTAAGTTTAGTAACCTTATGTTGATAGATAACGTTTAACTAGCACTTATACTCTCAAAAACCGTCTAACTCTCTTGTTATTGACTCATCTACTTCTCACCACTTGTTTAGTAACCTTAAGTTGATAAAGAATAGTGAACTAGCACTTATACACTCAAATACCGTCTAACACTCTTGCTATTGACTCATGTGCTTTGCACCACTTGTCTAGCAACTGTATGTTGATACGGAACGTTGAACTAGCACTTACACTCTTAAAAACTGTCAAACTCTCTTGTTATTGACTCATATGCTTCTCACCACTTTTTTTGTAACCTTAAGTTGATAGAGAACGTTGAACTAGCACTTATACTCTCAAACTACGTCTAACTCTCTTGTTATTGACTCATGTGTGTCTCACCACTTGCTTAGTACCCTTAAGTTGATAGATAACGTTTTACTAGCACTTATACTCTCAAAAACCGTCTAACTCTCTTGTTATTGACTCATGTGCTTCTCATCACTTTTTTAGTGACCTTATGGCGATAGAGAACGGTGAACTAGCACTTACACTTAAAAACCGTCTAACTCTCTTTCTATTTTTTCATTTGGTTTGTACCACTTTTCTAGCAACTGTAAGTTGATAGAGAACATTGAACTAGCACTTATACTCTCAAAAACCGTCAAACTCTCTTGTTATTGACTTATGTGCTTCTCACCACTTCTTTAGTAACCTTAAGTTGATAGGGAACGTTGAACTAGCACATATACACTCAAAAACCGTCTATCTCTTGTTATTGACTCTTATGGTGATAAAAACCGCTTCTCATGTTCTCCTGACTTACGGTTTTTTAATCAAATCTTAAGTTTAGTAACCTTAAGTTGATAGATAATGTTTAACGAGGACTTATACTCTCAAAAACCGTCTAACTCTCTTGTTATTGACTCATTTTCTTCTCACCACTTGTTTAGTAACCTTAAGCTCATAGAGAACGTTGAAGTAGCACTTATACTATCAAACACCGTCTAACTCTCTTGTTATTGACTCATGTGCTTCGCACCACTTTTCTAGCAACTGTTTGTTGACAGAGAACATTGAACTACCATATATACTCTCAAAAACCGGCTAACTCTCTTGTTATTGACACATGTGCTTCTCACTACTTGTTTAGTAACCTTAAGTTCATAACGAAAGTTGAACTAGCACTTATACTCTCAAAAACCGTCTAGTTCTCTTGTTATTGACACATGGGCTTCCCACCACTTGCTTAGTAACCTTAAGATGATAGAGAACGTTGACCTAGAAATTACACTCTCAAAAACCGTCTAATTCTCTTGTTATTGACTCATGTGCCCCTCACCACTTCTTTAGTAACCTAAAGTTGATAGAGAACGTCGAACTAGCAATTATACCCTCAAAACCCGTCCACCTCTCTTGTTATTGGCTCATGTGCTCCTCACCACTTGTTTAGTAACCTTAAGTTGATAGAGAACGATGAACTAGAACTTATACTCTGAAAAACAAGCTAACTCTATTGTTATTGACTCATGTGCTCCACACCACTTTTTTAGTAACCTTAAGTTGATAGAGAACGTTGAACTAGCACTTAAAATCTCAAAAGCTGTCTAACTGTCTTGTTATTGACTCATGTGCTTCTCAGAAGTTTTTTAGTAAACTTAAGTTGATAGAGAACGTTGAACTAGCAGTTATACTCTCAAAAACAGTCTAACTGTAACACCCTAAACCCGCAAGTTCATGTTCCAATACATTTCTAGTAAAGCCTTGGGCGGACCTTACACTTAACCATTTCAAGTTCCATATTTCACTAAGTCAAAATTCGATTTTAATGAGATGTGGCAAGCCCAAACATTCATAAATAAATATGGTTCAATTCTTATTCAAACTAAAATCAAGGTTCAAATATAACTTCCAACTTAAACAATACCTTAACAAAATCCAAATCCGTTCTAGCATCAAGTTCAATTTCAAATAACATAAATAAAACACCCAAATTCCATCCCTATATCCACCTCTTCTCCCTTCCGCCTTGGTCTCGCATCTACTAGCCACTTAATCGATCAATGGCCAAATCTTTACCTACAATCATGTAGATTGAATAAGCAAACAAATTTTCTTAGTGGTTCGGTCATCCCGTCCCACTAGGCTATAACCAGAACAAGCATTCAATAACAAATCAAATAAACCAAAGAACAATCACGATCTAGGGTTGACATATCGATCAGCTTAACTATCTGGGTTACTTCCGGATCAGCTAAGTAAGCTTTCCATTCAATTCATCATTCTTATCAATCACGAACCCTTGGTTCGAAATCACAATCACGAACCCTTGGTTCTATTCACACACCGAACCCTTGGTTCTATTCACACACCGAACCCTTGGTTCTTTTTACAATCACCGAATCCTCGGATTCTATATTAACAAATGAACTCGCAAGTTCTCATATCACATACACAATTTCAATCCTAAAATCCTTCCTTTCACGTTCAACCTAACAATTACAGGGTTCCATTCAACCTATTACCAAACACATATTCTAGGTCGATTTCTCTTTTCACTATAGGTTTCGATTTGCCTATCCAAGCAAAACCCTCAACACAATTCAGCCTCTTACTTAGTTTCACGAGATCGATCTCCTTAGTCTTTCTCTTCAAGCTCTCTCTCTCTTATATATAATTGTGTTGCGGATTCTGACCTAAAAAGGGATTAAGAATCCTATTTATATGCTCTAATCCTTAACCCTAATCCTTTTCCTAATCCCTTTTGGTTGGGCCAAAACTTAAGCCCTTTTCTATCCAGCCTTTTAATCATCTTTTGGCCCATGAGCCATTCCTTGGCCCATATCACTTTAGCCCTTTTCGTTTTGGCCCTTTAGGCTTTTCAAGGCCTTTTACGAACCAACTTGTTTAAGACCAAACACAACATGTCCGAACCTAGGAGGTTCATGTCCAAACTTAGACTAATCATGTCCGATCCAACCAAGCTGTCCAAATCTGACCAAGCTGTCCAAATCCAACCAAGCTGTCCAATCAGACCAAGCTGTCCAAATCCGACCAAGCTGTCAAAATCCGACCAAGCTGTCCAAATCCTAAGTTCTTGTCCTAAATTCCTTCCTTAACTTATTTTCCATGATTTTACTTGCTCTTTCTCATTCCGTAGGCTTCCAATGCCCTTCCTTAGCTTGAATATACCAAATGTCCTTGTTTGGTTCGTCCGTTCGTACCGCACTCACATACCGCACCTAGTGCATTTGCCGATTCCGAGTGTGGGTATTACAATTCTCCCCCACTACCTAGGATTCGTCCACGAATCCAAACAATGGATGGTCCAACCATCTAGTGTGTCAAACAAATTGGGAAAACTTTCCCTGATCCTAAGTCCCGGTTCCCAAGTGTTCTCAAGTTTCCCATCACAATCCCATTCTACTTGTACCATTCGGATTTTCTTTCTATGATCCATTTTGATCTTCCTATCTAATATTCGGACTGGATTTCCCTCAATTGTCAAGTTCTCTCTCAAACTCCTTGGAGTTCCCTCAAAAACTTGTTCTCCACTTCTTAAACACTTCTTTAACATCGAGACATGGAACACATTGTGAAATGTTTCCAATTCTATGGGCAACTCAATCCTATATGCAACTTTTCCAACTCTTTCCAGAACTTTATAAGGTCCCATATACCTTGGTGCCAACTTAGCTGATTGTGTTGTCCTTTCTTTCCCTTTATATGATACGGTTTTGAGGTAAACCAAGTCACCTACTTCAAATTCAAGTGCCTTTCTTCTCTTGTCCGTATAACTCTTTTGTCTATCCTGAGCCGCTTTCATATTGTGCTATTGTTATATGCAAATACAGCCAAAGGTAAGTGTTCCTCCCACTTACCTCCCTAATCCAACACACTTGCCCGCAACAAGTCCTCGAGTGTTTGGATTGTCCTTTCGGATTTTCCATCCGTTTGCGGATGATAAGCTTTACTTGTGTGGACCTTGGTCCCTAACTTAGTTTTAAGAGCTTTCCAAAAAGCTAAAACTAACTTAGTATCTCTATCCGAGATGATACCTGCGGGTGCTCTATGCAACCTACCGATTTCTCTTATATAGACCTCGGCTAACCTTTGAGCACTATCCGTTCTATTAACAGCAAGAAAGTGTGCGGACTTTGTCAATCTATCCACGATTACCCATATTGAA
>OVBA01009589.1:0-10318 GCA_900406435.1 Lepidium aucheri | reverse complement strand
CCGGTCCGATTTCCCTCAAACCAACTCCAAACGAAAGCTAACTCACGTGGCAATCTTGTATCCAAATATCAGCTCGATCGAACGGTCGAAACTCTCTCAATGAAGCCAAACGTCTGACGCTTTTGCAGGATTCTGCATCTCTATATGTTCGTTTTCACTCAAAACCTCTTATCTTCTCCAAGTATGTCCTATAACCTGAAAAGACTCAATAAAGGAATAAAAGACTCTAAAACAACTACTTTGACTCAATAAAACCATGAAAATAATGGTTAGAAACCGACAAAAACACCGTATATCACTGTGCCACTAAGAGCAATCAATGAAGTTATTTGCAAACAAATGGAGCAAGTGAGCTTACGGTGTTGATGGTATCATGAGGGTCTCTAGAAGGCAGCTCAGAGGTAGTGGCTTAGTGGAAATAGCATTGGTTGCGAAGGTGAAAACTAAAATAAAAAATGCAAAAACTTTTTGGAGATGCAAAATACAAAGTTAAATACAACCAATACTACCATTGGAAATCATGTTCTAACTTGAGACTCAAGCCTAGTCATGCCAGTTATACGGTTATATAGTTATCAAGTCTCCATCTCTGGCTATGGAGAATTCTAGTGAAATGATAGACTCCTTGTTAAAACTACTCATAAAAAATTTGCAGTTATTACATACATAAGTATGCAAAACAAACATATATCAGTTATTTAAATTATTTGAAGTCAACTGATTCGTTTGCATATATCATTGGAAACAAAGTGAAGAACTTGCTGCTTAAACTCACAAACGAAGAACACCAAAACCCATACCACACCCAGAAATCAAACTAAATTAGAATGACTATAACTCAGAAATGTTGTTTATAATCAATATCTTAAATAATTAGGTTAAGAAGTGAAAAAGCAGAATGTTGATGATTTTGGCTAACACATAATGACTATAACTAAGAGACTTCCAATCTGAAAATCCAAAAACCAAATCTTAGCTTTTCATGAAACAAACCCAGAAACTCATCATCTAAGATTGAGTCAAAAAGATTCGATTTTAACTCTTCTTCTTTCAAAATCAAATTCCATAGCTCAAACTTAAACCCAAAAACTTCCCAACAAGATGGTTCCCAACAAGACTTTCCCGATTTCGGTCACACAACTTCAAATATTTCACAAAATATCAGTTCTTGAACTAACCCAAAAAAAAATCAAACAAGGTATTGAATTATTCGAAATATGCAACGATTAGAGAGAGAAAATAGAGTGAGAAAAGAGAGACAACAATGGTGAATAGAGAGAGACTAAAGAAGGAGAAAGATGAAGATAAGAAAGGACAAAAAAAGACCTAGAGTTTGCTACAAAACCCTATGTATTATAGGTCATTTTTAGAACTAAATAATAAAACTAATTGTGTTATCTAGTACAATTTCTCTTATTTAAATTAATTTTAGACAAAATATGTCGGCTGATACTTTGTTTTCCAATTAGAAGAAAAAAATATGACTCTTCAAAAAAATATGTAGTTCTTATTGGGGGTCTACGCCTTAAACAACATGAAGTTGACCTATGATTTATATAAACAACAAGCAACTTACATTCCTAAACGATACTTTTCTGGGCCTGCTCATAATATATAGGTCCATATATAATAAGACAAATTAGTACGGTACGCCACAAGGAGAAGATTCGGCAGAAATCTTTGATGTTATCTTTGAATCGCTTTGACCTTTTTGTTTACGAATGCCCTTTCGATTTGCAGAGTAACAAATTCGATTAGTGAAGAAACATAATTAAGAGAGTAAGACTTAGAAGAAGAGTGCACACAGAAGATTATAGAGTTCCCCAGAAGAATCTGGATACATCTTTCTTCGGAGGTAAGTCCGAAATTCACAATTTTATTTGTTATTTTTTCTGTTACAGTTTCACGAGCTACAACTCCTCAACAAAGAAGATGGAGTTGACCTTTTATAAGGTCAACACCTCTAACAAGCTTTTAGTCTGTTAGATAGTTAATGGGCCTATTTTACACTAGCCTAGAAGACAATCAGCCTAACATTTGATCTTTTCTTCACAAGGTTCATGGGCCTTGTATAGTCCAAGAATTGATTCTGCTCACACTGAGCTGATATTCGGAGGCGACTCATCACACTCTCCACCTCGTTTCCGACTTCTTCTCTCTGTGTTGGAATAGTTGAGAATCATCACTGAAGCACGAGAACAATCTGTAAGTCCTTGTCTTTCAATCTCCTAAAAACTCTGTTCTCTTTGATGCTAAACCTGAAAGATGTAACCTTTCTTCCAATGATCAGGGAACAACAAGTACAAGCTCTATGAGTTTTTCTTTTCAAAGAGCTCAAGGGTTTTAATTTCCAAATCTCCGGTTTCAAAACCCTCTTCCCCAAGATAAGCTCAGGCATTCTGCATGTTTAGGCTCAACATGCATTCCAAGAATTTATGTACAGGTAATACTTTTGTCATCACATCTGCTAGGTTATTAGATGTGTGAACCTTGAGTACAGTTACTTCATTTTCTTGTATCAATTCGCGAATGTAGTTGTATTTTACCTTGATGTACCTTGTTCTTTCACTGGACATTTGGTTCTTTGCTAGATAGATTGCGCTCTGAGAATCACAAAAGATTTCTACAAGATTTTGCTTGAAACCTATTTCCTTTGTGATTACTTACAACCAATTGCTTCTCTGCAACTTTCTGATAATGCAATGTATTCAGATTCTGTAGTTGAGAGAGCTACTGATTGTTGTAGTCTCGATCTCCAACTTACTGTGTTCCCACCAACTGTGAATGCATAACATATTATTAATCTGCATTTATCTAAGTCACTTGCATAATTCGCATCACAGTAACCTTTAACCTTGAATTCTGTATGCTTTTTAAAAGTTAGATTCATATATGCTGCATCAATCAAGTACCTCATTATCCATTGAACTGCTAACCAATGTTGTTTTCCCGGTTGCCATGTATCTACTAACTATACCTACTGCATATGCGAGGTCTGGACGTAAGCCAACCATTGAGTACATGAGGCTTCCCACAACACTGGCATAAGGTATGTCCTTCATGAATTCCTCTTGATCTATTTCCTCTTCAGTAGTTAGTTTTCTTAATTTGAAATGAGAACCTAAAGGTGTTGAAACTGATTTACTATAACTCATTCCAAAAACCTTTAGAATCTGATTGATAATGCACCTTGAGATAGAACTAATGTTGAATTTGTTCTATCTCTGAGTATGTCCATCCCTAAGATCTTTCTGGCCTTCCCCAAGTCTTTTATTTCAAACTTTGTGCTCAGAGTTTTCTTTAGCTTGTTGATTTGATCTAAATCAATAGCATTAATCAACATGACATTGACATATAGGAGAAGATAGGTCATTTCCTTTAAACACTTTCCTTTGATATAGACACAGGGATCATGTTCGCTCTTCTTGAACCCTTTTTTCGGAAAGGAATTGTATCAAACCTCTAATTCCATTCCCTTGGATTCTGCTTTAACCCGTACAATGACTTACGAAGTAGACACACCTTGTCTTCTTTAACCTTAACCTCATAAACCTCAGGTTGTTTCATGTAGACTGTCTCCTTGAGGATACCATGTAAAAATGTTGTTTTCACATCTAATTGCTCCAGTTCCATATCAAAATTAGCAATTATAGACAGTAATAACCTGATAGATGTGTGCATAACGACTGGTGAAAATACCTCACTGTAATCTATCCCTTCAGTTTGTGCATAACCCTTAGCCACCAATCAAGCTTTGTGTCTAGGTTTCTCTACTCCATGTATTCCTTGCAGCTTGTAAATCCATTTAGAACCAATAACTTTCTGACCTGAAGGCTTATCAACGAGATCCCAAGTTTGGTTGCGGATAATTGAGTCCATTTCTTCATCTGCTGCTTCTATCCACTTCTTTCTGTCTCTGCTTTTCTGTGCCTCTTGATAATTTCTTGGTTCTTCCAAATTTACATTATCTGCACAAGAGAAAGCATAAGCTACTACATCTGCATCACTATACTTAGAAGGCGGCTTAATTTCCCTTATTTTCTTGTCTCTAGCTAAGAGATAATCACTTAGTTCTGAGCTGTGACTTGAGTCTGTATCCATATCTGAAGAGTTTCTGTCTGCAAATTCATTTCCTGATTCTCCTTCTAGTTCTATGATACTCTGATCTCTTATTTCACTGTCATTTTCTGGAACATACTCAGGGCTTGCTCCACCCAATTCTATAGTTTCATCATCCTGAACTTGATCATCTGTAGTTGAAACATCTTGACTTTATTTATTTTCACCCAGAATTTCTTTGATATTAACTTTGAATGTTACCTTCTTCTTGTTTTTCTTCTCGATCTCTTGATCATTTACTGTGTCTGAGTTTGTTTCACTAGATAGTTCCCTGTAAAGCTTATCTTCATTGAAGACATTGAAGACAACATCCTGCTTATCACCAGTTTCTTTTCTTCTAGTAACCAGACGCAGTAACCTTTAGATTCCAATTCATCTCCCAGAAAAACTCTTCTTGTTGCTCTAGGATTTATTTTGCTTTGAATTGTATGAACATAGGCTATACAACCAAATACTTTCAAATGATTGTATGTGGGTTTCATGTTAGACCATAATTCATCTGGAATCTCAAAGTCAATAGATACAGATGGTGACTTGTTGATCACATAGACTGTTGTATTTGCTGCTTCTGCTTAAAGTTCTTCATTCAGTCTTGAATTTGATAACATTTTTCTCACCTTTTCCATTATATTATGATTCATGCTCTCAGATACTCCATTATGTTTCGGAGTATAAGCACATGTCTTATGTCTCTTAATGTCGGATTCCTTGCACAGATTTTGAACTGATTGTTGCAACACTCTAGACCGTTATCTGTTCTTAGACATTTAATCATTCTCCTTGTTTGATTTTCAACTAGAATTTTCTAGTCCACAAATGCTTGAAATGCTTCACTCTTCTTTCTAAGAAACCTGATCCACACTTTTTTAGAGTAGTCATCTATGAATGAGATGAAATACTGAGCTCCTGAAATACTCGGTGTAGTATTCTGTGACCCCCACAAATCTGAGTGAATGTACTCTAAAGTACCTTTTGATGTATGCTTTGCCTTCGGAAAACTCAACCTGTGAGTTTTGCCCATAGCACACACATCACATAAGCTTAACCCTTTAATTTCTTCACGCTTCAAGCAGCCTTTCTTAACCAGTGTTTCTAGTGACCTTTTTCCCATATGTCCAAGTCTTTGATGCCATTTCTTTGTTAAATCTGCATCAACCTTTGCCACATTCACTTCTATAGTTTTAACTTGACCATCTAGGTAGTAAAGACCGTTTCTGTAAGTTCTTGACAGAAATTTATTTCCTTCCTTGTAGAATTGAATCTTAAAATCCTCACCAATGTAGTTGCAACCAATCAATTCTAGTTGACCATAGGAAATCAAATTCCTACTCATCTCTGGAACGTATCTGACCTCTTCAAGGGTAACCATTGATTCATCCGAGTTTTTTATACTGATTTTTCCAATTCCCTTGACTATATAGTAAGTGTTATTACCCATATATACTTTATTTCCACCAAACTCCACCAAATCTGTGAGCAGCTCCTTATTTGGTGTGATATGATACGATCATGAGCCTAACACCCAATCCTCTATAGAGGCAATCCAACTAACAATAAGAGCTAAAGAATCTGAGTCAAATACTATGAGATATGTCGTGTCTTTAGCTTTGTTCTGATTTCTTTTAGGAAAATCTTTCTTCAATTGATTTGCAGTTGGTTTCTTCTTCGATCCTCAATTGGTTTTGTCAATCTTCTTCTCCGATCTTTAATAAACCATAGGCTCTGATACCAATTGAAGAAGATTCTGCAGAGATCTTTGATCTTATCTTTGAATCACTTTGACCTTTCTGTTTACGAATGCTCTTTCGATTTGCAGAGTAACGAATTTGATTATTGAAGAAACAGAATTGAGAGAGTATGAGAAAGAATAAGAGTGCACAAAGAAGATTATAGAGTTCCCTAGAAGAATATGGGTACGTCTCTCTTGGAGGTAAGTTCGGAATTTACTATTTTGTTTGTTATCTTTTCTGTTACAGTTTCACGAGCTACAACTCTTCAACAAAGAAGATGAAGTTGACCTTTTATAAGGTCTACACCTCTAACAGGCTTTTAGTATGTTAGATAGCTAATGTGCCTATTTTACTCTGGCCCAGAAGACAATCAGCCTCTAACCTTTGCTCTTTTTTTTGCAGGGTCCATGGGCCTTGTATGGCCTAAGAATTGATCCTGCTCACACTGAGCTGAGAATTAGAGGCGACCCATCACACAATTAAAAGTTTATAATTGTGAGATATGCCATTAAGTTAAATTTCCTGGAAATGCCACTTTCTGAGATCAATTTATTCTGACTAATACTAACATAATTTAGACAGTAAGATTCGATCTCTAGGTGTGTGATGGTACCTGTCTTTAGTGGACATATCATCTGCAACTAGACCAAAGTCACTTTACTTATATGATAAAATGTTTGTAAAAAGAAAATTAATTCTTCTTATAAAGGCTAAATGCAACCTATTATTTTGAAACATTAAAAAGTGATGCCTTAAATTGTGCAGAGTCTTCTGTTTAGTAAACTGTTTAGTAAAGTTTTAATCATATAACTCTATATAATTGGTATAAT
Organism: Lepidium aucheri; assembly: GCA_900406435.1. Taxonomy (NCBI): domain Eukaryota; kingdom Viridiplantae; phylum Streptophyta; class Magnoliopsida; order Brassicales; family Brassicaceae; genus Lepidium; species Lepidium aucheri. The sequence continues at coordinate 3,639 of OVBA01009589.1, read as the reverse complement.
AATAATACTAATAATAATAATAATAATAATAATAATAATAATAATAGTAATAGTAATAGTATTTTGATATAAAATAAGTTAAGTGAAAAGTAGCATATTGTGTGAATTTTAAATTATTAAGATATATGTATATATATTTATATAGGAGAACTTTTTTAAATTAATACTTGATTCATTAATAAACTCTATAAGATAATATAATTTTATAGTCCTAAATTGAGTTTTGGGTTCAATTAATATATCGATAAATTAATAATCTCTATAAATTAGGACAGTCTGGTGGGGTTGTAAGTGCTGATGTGCTTACATGTTCACTATAAATGGTTAGTGTCAGGATAGAGTGAAGTTTATGAAAGAGCTGAACCGTGAGATTCATCTTGCTAATGCAAATAGCAAGGAGGGTAGTGGTGTGCTGAGAAGGGTAGAAAAGAATATCACATGGTCTCTACGGGAGAGAGCTGACTAAAGCTGAATACGGATGGTGAAATTGTATGGCGAATGGAAACACAAATACTTGATCGGAAAGCGCCGATCTCAACGCTTGTTTCATTTTATTTATATAAATTTTTTTTACAAAAGTCTTATATAAGTTTCTTACAAACTCAAAACGAAAAACAATCACATAATGAATCTCTCAAGACTTTTTCTCTCTTGGATTCAACTCTCTGTTAACTTTGATTTAGAAGCATTAGCCGCCGCTCAACCTTCATCATCTCACTTATATACTAGCTCTAAACCTAGTATATTCTCGTAATCAATCAGAAATGGAAATAACTCACATATGGTTCTTTCCATTTCTATCTCACACACACTTTTCATCTGTCTTGACAGACATCTGATGACCCGTCTGGTCCGGCATTGCTGAGTATCTTTGTGTCCATTCATCCGTGCATCATCGTCTCTCTGATCAGTCTATCACACATCTTCAATCTCCCCCTTTTTAACTCAGTTTGATAGTCAAACACTTATAGACCTGTATCAAGACACAACACGTAGCCACACACTGCAATATGATACACACTACTCTCATGGTTAGCAGAAATAGGACAAAGCATTAAAAAATCAGAGTTCAAACGAGCCAATCCCAAAACAATATTACATCTCGCAAGTTTAAAAGCAACAGACAAGAATACAAAAACACTAGCCAAAAGACAAAAGGCTGATTAAGCTAAAACTTCAAATCAAAAGAGCTCCCCCATAATCTAAACTCCCCCATGATCATGCATCTGACTTGGAGTCGTCTCCCCCTGTTTGACAACACAACTGAGTTAAAAACATCACTTTCTATCATTATAATAGAATACGGTTTACACAAAATCACTTACCTGGTGTGAGCAGGGATTCCAACAATGAAATTGCTTGCCTGATCACTTTCTGTGTTTGCTTAGCTGATGGAACCTCCTGTTGCTGCGAGTTAGAACCTTGACCCTTCTAAGTAGTATGTTTCAGCTTGTATGCAGACACAGACTTGGACTTCGGTTTCTCAGGGCGAGGTCGACCACTAGCTGTGCCTTTCTTGACCGGAATAGGCTGCTGTTTCGAGAGCAGATTGAACAGTAGGCTGGGAAATGGCAGCCAGAATTTGGAATTCTGAGCAACCTCCAACACATGATCGAAGACAATTTTCCCAAAGTCAAATGGCATACCCTTGAGCAGCATGTTCATAATCCTAGCCTGTGTCTTGTTTCCGTAAGACACATTTTTGGTGGGATACCAGTTCCTACAGCAGATCCTGTACAGATATCTGTATTCCTTGACAAACGCGGAGGAGAGGATTCCTTTCCACACCGTGATGGCACCATTTATCAAGAAAACTGCCAGATCATCATCAAAGACATGAACCATCTTCTCCAATGTTCCTGAGTCGTCCACATCAGACAGTCCAAACAGAGCATTGACAAGAGAGGCAGAGAATTCAAACTCACACCCACAGAGGTTTATTTTCACCACCTTGTCAGATGTCTTTGCAGAAGGTAAGGCAGCAAAAAACTCGAGTACTAACTCACGATCATAGACAGAAATGTCTGTCACAGTTCTGATTAACCCTGCTTTCTCTACAATCTCCTTAGCTTTTGCTTCCTTAGCAAAATCAAACACTGCGTCTTCTAAAATTTGTTTCTGATTTGAGAAGGTTTGGTACCTTTTTGTGATTTCTGAAGCAGTTGGAGAGACAGAGATCTCTGGTTTGACCTTAGATCGCTTTCTCGGAGGAATTTCCACTGGAGACTGACAATGTTGACGGTTTCGAGACGCGATTGGTGGAGCAGATGTAGCGGCTGACTGTTTGGCCGGAGAGTTCTCAGATGAGTCTTCAGACACATGCACAACCTGAGGGTTCTTATATGACTGTGTCCTCTCTGAGTCTGATTGTGCAGTAGAAAGATTTTGTTGTTGATTCGGTGGCGAACTCAAAAGCACATGAGTACGCAAGGAAATCGGAGGAGCTTGCTCTTGACCTGCCGGAGAACTTGAAAAGGCAGGAGATACTTGAGCAGCGGAAGGGACAGTATCCTGTAACATCGCTTCAGATGGAGGGTTAGGTTTTGACTCTTCGTGTTTTGGAACAAAATTTAACTTTGCCGAAGACTGCTCCTCGACGGCAGCGACTGTGGGTTTCTCACTTGAGGTTTTGCCTGGTGAATGCGGTGGTTGCATGTCAGAGGAGGATGATGATCCATCTTCTGATCGAGGAGGGTTAGAGGTGTGACCAACAAGCCTTGACAAGGATGAGATAATGGATTTCATAGTGAAGATGGAAGAGGATTGAGACAGAACTTTTGAGATGAAGAGAGATGAAGAGATTAGCGTATTTGGAAGTGGCAAGACAGTTCCGCTTCCCTATGTAGGTTACGAAACCCTAATTTTATTTCCCTCCAACTTTGCCTGTTACATATTCCTCTGACTGTTGGGCTTTGTACAGCCCATTGTTTCATTCATGTTTACTTCAGAAACACACAGATTAACAATACACACAGGGCCTTGACAGGCCAAATAAAGTGATCCTGACAATTTACTCAGTTTATTTCAAGTTCAGCATTGAGTGACCCAAGTCATTACCAAAACATGTGAATCCTTTTTCTTTAATTTATTTTAGTAACCAGAACTGATACATTTAGATGTTACCTTAAGAGCTTGGTTCCACAGCGAGTTGTGTAATGAGCCGACAGAAGGACTGGACTTATGGCCTTGTATAGTACTGCATGTTTCTTTAAGTCTATACCATATACGTGATTGGCTTCTGTGGCTAGTCTTTCACCAGTCATACCTTTATTCTGTTTATCAGACAGTATCTAGATTTTGATTCTGTGCAACAGGCAGCTGGAATTTCCTTTGGAGAGACGTCTGATTGTGTGTAAGGATTTTTTTTTAATTTGTCCTTACACATACGAGCACACATTGAGTAGAACAGATCATTGCTTGCATTTAGTTGTTGCTCACTGTTCGACAGACAGAACAAGAATATCACTTGACTTCTCAATTCATTGTTTGTCTAACAGACCACTGTGTTTTTGACACAACGATGTATCACTGACATCACATTGACTATCAATCAGCTGATACAGTTGCTCCCCTCAGCTCTTTGACCTATTGTATCACAGTATCCTGTCTCCAAACAAATCCTTAAACAGAACGGCATGA
>OVBA01009587.1:0-10323 GCA_900406435.1 Lepidium aucheri | reverse complement strand
ATAAATCAATTTTTCACAAAAACATTACTTATATATAGAAGATATAAATACTTATAATTTTCAATTATAAGCTAATAAAACAAAATAGCTAATGCCATCAACATTTATAAAAAGTAAATAACTAATTATATTAACTTTCAAGTTTTCACAAACTAAAAATTATATTAGTTATATTGTATATTAGTTTTGTTAATCTACAAATACACATTAATAAGATGAATATACATACATTTATAATTTATTAAAATATTAATAAATAAAAATATGTGTCAAATTGATACAATAAAACAAAAATATGCATGGATCTACAAACTTAGATGAATACGATTTTAATATATATATATATATATATATTTGATAAATTACTTATGATATTAATAAATAAGAATATATGTTCTATCAACAATGTATAACACAGCAAAATTAAAAATAGATCTTAAAACTTAAATAAATACGGGTTCAAAACGCTAAATAAATACGGGTCTAAAAATTAAGTTATAAATGAGCCTAAAATATAAATGAACATGAGTCAAAACGTAAACGACACAAGTCAAAAAAATTTATATGTAAAATTGTAATGTATCAAAGCTTAAGTAAACAGAAATAAAAAATGTATGAGAAATTACTAAAAATGCCCCTTTCGAAATTTCTTTTTCAAAGCATACCCCTAATGACCATTTCTCTCTCCCAATTTACAAAGAAAATGGTAGATTTTGAAAAGGGTATATACCAATAAGAGTATTTTTGAACATCCCCGAAAATATATTTCGTGTACAACAAACACCGGTGATCACTATCAATTTATTTTTAATATATCAAATATATATATATATATATAATTAAGTCATTAATAAATTTACAAATACAAATCAAACAATAAATAAATAAATAAAACAAAAAAATATTACCTAACACGTGCTATGCACGAGACATCATCCAGATTAATATATAATTACAGAATATTGTGTCTTAAATGTCTCAAAACATTTTTGTGTATCTAATTTGTTATATCATCTATATAATAAAGTGAATTTAGCATAAAATCCCCTCAACTATTAACAAATCGAGATTTAAACCCTCAACTATTTTTATGATTTTAATCCCTTGAAGTTTAGCTCCGATAGAGAAAAAAAACCTCTGTCTACAGTACCATGAAATATTTAAACGATTTGTTTCAATGGACCCAAAACAGCATGAATTTTGGGTTAAACAACAAAGTGTATCCCTTTCACCGCAAAAAAAAAAAAAAATAGCACAACATCTATAAACCCACAAAATAGTCATAACCCCAATCGTAAAATCTAAAAAATTGTGAACTTCATCTTCTCTCTAAAGCCCAGAATTTCTCCACTTGATAATCAAGTATGATCGATGCTTATTGTCTCCTATGTTTGATTTCTCTCTCACTAACCCATAATATCTTCTTTCTTTTCTTTTAAATTCATTTTGATTTTCCTCCTCTTTAATAACCCAGGCTGCAAAAACGTGGGAGAATTTTTCGGCCTTTCTTTTTGATTTCTTAATTGTTTTAACCTCCTATTTGGGTAAAGCATTTTTGTGAATTGATCTTTTGAAAACTGAAGATGAATAGGTAATTTTGTGGCTAATTTCAGCTTTTCTTCTTTAATCTCTATTTCTGTTTTTAAGTTACATAGAAAGAACGATTTTTTGGCACTAGATGACACATATAATGGTGGCAGTATAAGAAATTACAGAGTAGATTTTGAGAATCCAAGTTTATCAATGCTTAAGGTTATGGTTACTAAGGAAGGATAAGGTAAGTTGTCCTATTTTCATAATCAAAAACGTATAAACTTGCCTAGTGACAGTGATGTGGTTGAGATGATTCAATGTTTTCTAGTGTGGGAAACCTTGGACGTGTATGTTGTTAGGAGTGATGATCCTTGATTAGATGATGTTCATGTCGGGGAAGACGAACTAGAGGACGAAGAGGAACGCATGTAGATTTCTATGGTGATGATTATGATAGTGATGGTGAGAATGTCGTAATTTATGTTGGCCAAAGTTTTGTTACAAAAGATAGATGTAAAGAGATAATTGAAATATATGCTGTGAAAGAAAAGTTTAATATTAAGTTCCAGAAATGTGAAAAGAAGAAAGTCTCAGCTGAATGTGTTTATGAATGTTGTGGCTTTACTCGAGGATATAAGGAGGCATATTATGTCCAGTAATATGGTCAAACTCAAAGATATACAATACGGACATATTACACCTAAGATACTTGCAGTCATAGAGAAAGAGAAAAAGAAACTCCAATATTGTCATTCACTTAGTGCTGGAAGAGGATGGTATGAAGTGGATTATGGAAGAAACAGAAATCGAGTGTGTGTTAGAGGTACCATTTCTTGTTCACGTCGGGCATATGATGTGTGTGGAATAGCATGTTGTCATATTATGTCAGCTATGTGTGAAGAATTCAATGACACGAGGCTGCCAGAATCTATTGTCTCAGATTGGTATTCAGTTCAAAAGTGGAGGCTTTGTTATAGCTCACTTATCCTTCCAATGAGTTGCATGCATTTGTGGGAAAAAACATAGTGCATGCCACCTCAGGATAGAATCATGCCAGGGAGACCAAAAAATAATGACCGTATGTGTGATCCAAGTTAAAAGAATCTTTCAGCACATGCGGGAGTTAGAATGGTAATACATGTTTCGTATTTTGTTTGTCTATTTTAGGCTAAAACATATCACTATCACTTATTTCTTTCTTTATTTCAGAAATGCAGTATTTGCCAACAGTTTGGACACAACAAACACAAATGTATGCTCGAACATGTGCCTAAACCACCAAGCCAGCGTCAAGGAAGACCATCCAAGAAAAAATAATACTTGTTCGAGAAAAGTAGTGTTTTCTTTTCTGCATTTTTGGACTGTTTTTGTAATGTTTTTACTTCTTCTGCAGTTTGTTGCTAATTGGATAGTGCTACTCATTCTACTTTGGAATATTGACCTCTGTAGAATGAATTTCATATTTATGTTTGGTCAGCTTAGCCTTTGTTCACGAAGTCAGTATTCATACCCAAAGAGCATAAAGATTAAGTGTACACAAAACAAAATGTCAGGTTTATGTCTATTTGAGAATATACAAATCCAAGACCATAAAGATTCTAACTTATATGACTTTTGACCATTAAACAATTTATTTTTACTCATTCTTAACCACGAATTTCGATTCTAACAATTGATTTTACTCCAACCACTCGAAACCCCTAAATTTATAATTGGGGATTTATCCATTTTCTGTTATAGAGTAAATATATTTACATTTACTCCTAAAAGTTTCGTTTTACAGTAGAAAATCATGTTGCTTTGGTTCCATTGAAACAGATCGTTTAAGGATTTCACGGTACCGTAGACAGAGGGTTTTTTTTTCTATAACGGAACTAAACTTCAGGGGATTAAAACCAATAAAAATAGTTGTGGGTTTAAATCTCGATTCTGGAATAGCTGAGGGGATTTAATGCTAAATTCTCTACAATAAAATGGTAAACTTTTGATTACTCTAGAGAGAGGTATGGACAAGTATCTTGGTCTACTGGAACATTTAGGACAGAGAAAACGTGACATCTTTGAAAGTATCATTCACAAAATTAAACAAAAGAGCACATGTTGGGCTACTAAGTTTCTCTCCCAAGCTGGGAGACAAGTATTATTGAAAAGTGTTATGACTTCGATTCCCACTTATGTTATGACCTGTTTTCAATTACCGGTTTCTCTGTATGATCGTATTCAATCTAAATTAACCTGGTTTTGGTGGGAATATAAAGTGGAAAAGAGGAAAATTGCATGGATTTCATGAAAGAATATGACAAAGCACAAAAAAGATGGAGGGGTAGGTTTCCGCAATATTCAAAGATTTAATGAAGATATGCTTGGAAAACTATTATGAAGAATAATTCAACAGCCTGAGTCTCTACTCTCTAAGATCCTATTCTCAAAATACTGTAACAATTCTGACATCTTTTCGTGCTCCCGGTCGAGTAACTCGTCGCATGGATGGAAAAGTTTGCTGGAAGAAAAAAATGTGGTAATGTCTAACTCTGGTTGGGCCATCGGAAATGGCAAATCAGTCAATTTCTGGGCAGATAAGTGGCTTCTATCTGATCTGCATGGAACCCCAATTGGCCCCGCAACAGTCTAAACACAAAATATGAAAGTTTCAGAGCTTTTCATCCCAAACTCGGTGATATGGGACAAAGGAAAAGTTCAAAGCATACTACCACAACATTTGGAGGCAATTCTTTGTATAAAGCCTAGTGAATTTGGAGCACCTGATAAGAGAATTTGGAGAGGGCATACCTTTGGATCTTATACTACAAAAAGTGGCTATTACTCAGCTCTCGAATTACATCAAACACAATCGCAGCTGTCATATAGCACAAGGTCCTTTAACTGGCTTCAAGAGGTATGGAAACAGAATATTCCCCCCGAAGCTGAAGATGTTTCTTTGGAAGGTGTTATGAGACACAATCCCAACAGGAGAAAAGCTTGCATCAAGGCAGATTTTCTCTCACATACACTGTAAGCGATGTAGTGAGTATGAATCTATTTCTCATTTATTGTTCCAATGTGATTATGCATAGGAGGTATGGAGAGGGAACCTTTTTGATCGAAGGCTAGAGGTACCCAACAACTGGACGATCGGCCAAGCTTGGAAGACAGTCAGATCACTGCGAAGTCTTCATTCGCTGGCAATATCTTCCACCCGTTGGCGGTCTGGATAATGTGGCAGCTCTAGAAGTCACACAATCAGTCAATTTTTAGAGATAAATTTGCCGCAAGTTGGGAAGTGGCTACTCAGGCTACTATGGTGCGGGAGAATGGGAGGAGCTTATCCAGCGACCTTCTCTTACTCCTGCATAATTTTAGCAACCAGTTCTAGGCGCAGCGCCATCGATTCTGGTCTGCAACTCATATGGAGCGCTGAAGATGGACTCTCGAATTGCTGGGTTAGGATGGGTGTTTTTCAGGAATGATGAACAATTCCAACAAGCTTCTTGTCAAGTGGAGTCTCTGGTATCTCTATTAATGGTCGAAGCTTTGGCCATGAAAGAAGATATGAAGCATGCTTTGGAGCTGGATTTTAAGGATATGATTTTCAAATTGGATTCACTTATCCTTATCAACGCCTTGAGAAAAGGCAATCTCGTATCAGACATCTATGACGAGAGAAAAAGAGTACAATGACATAACCTCTCCCTGAAATGATGGATATCATAATTTTCGTAATTAACATATCGTAATAATGTGAACATGTTTTCTGAACGTAGTAGTAAGGAGTGTCTTCGTAAACAAATCTGCTACACTGTCTGTTGATCAGATATATTGAATGTTCACTTCTTGATTCTTCTCAAGTTCTCTTGTGTAAGAGAAAAATCTTGGGGGAATATGTTTTGTTTGATCGTTCTTGATATAACTTTCTTTGATTTGGACGACACATGCGGCATTATCTTCGAACAATATTGTTGGCCCTTTATTCATCATCATTCCGCTTGCTTCTTGTATATATGGAGTCATGGATCTGAGCCACTAAAGTTTGCTTTTGGGAACGCCAAGAAATTACAGTGCCTCCAATTGTGAAAACATATCCGGTTTGCGATCAGCCTTTATGTAGGTCTGATAAATACCAGCATATGCAAAACCAACTAAATCGACACTAGAATTTCTATTATAAAATATTTTTAAGTTAGTTGTTCCCTGGAGATAACAAAATATATGTTTTATTTTATTCCAATATCTGCATGTAGGTGATGAAATATATATTGCAAGCAGATTAGTAACGAATGCTATATTTGGTCTAATACAATTTGCAAGATACATGATTCCACCAATTGCGCTCATATGAGGTACTTCAGGACCTAAAACCTCTGCGTTATCTTCACAAGGTCGGAATAGATCTTTATCAATATTAAGTGATCTATTGACCATTGAAGTACTCAAATGAGTCGCTTTATCCATATAAAAGCAGTTTTAAGATCCTTTTTGTATAATTTGATTGATGTACAAAAATTCTATTCCGAAGATGCTCGATTTGGAGTCCAACACAAAAAATTTTTTGTCCAAGATCTTTCAATTCAAACTCTTTCTTTATATGAGTTCTTGTCTCATCAATCTCCTTCTGAGTTCCAATTATGTTCAAGTCATCAACATATATAACAATGATCACAAACCCAGATATAGATTTCTTGATAAATACGCAAGGGTATAGCGCATTGTTGGTATATCCTTTACTCATAAATATTCACTTAAGCGATTATACCACATGCACATGGATTTTTTTAATCCATAAAGTGATCGTTGTAATTTGATTGAACATATTTCTTTAGATTTTGAGTACAATGCTTCAGGCATCTTTAATCCTTCTGGGATTTTCATATATATTTCATTATCAAGTGATCCATATAGATATGCTGTCACAACATCCATTAGATGCATTTCTAGATTTATAGATGTTGCTATGCTCATCAAAAACATGAAGGTAATTGCATCCATTACTGAGGAATATGTTTCTTCATAATCAATTTCTGGTCTTTGAGAGAAACCTTGGGCAACAAGTCAAGCTTTATACCTTGTTACCTCATTTTTCTCATTTCTTTTTTGAACAAAAAACCATTTATACCCAACGGGTTTTACACGTTCAGGCGTTATGACAACATATCTAAAAACCTTTCTTTTATTGAGGGAGTTCAATTCAGTTGTCATTACCATTCTTCACTTCTCCCAATCGGATCTTTTCTAGCATTCTAATATGGACTTTGGTTCTGGATCATCACTTTCACTATCTATTTCTTTGATACAGAGAATGAGAAAATTCCATCATTATCTTTTATTTCATTTCTAACCCAAATATTTCCATTTTGGGCATAATTGATGGAAATCTCATGTTTATCTTTATTTTCGTCTTCATAACCTTTCTCTGTATGATTTGGTTCTTGTGGACCATTTTTATTTATTTCTCCCAAATTATTTTTCTTTTGGGGATTCTTATCTTTTGATCCAGTAGGTCTCCTCTTTTCAGCTGAACCTTAGGTTCATTTGCTATATTTCTATTATTTTGTTCGTCCAAAACAATAACTCTTGATGGAACATTCACAGCGGGTACATATGATTTTGTCACTCTTTTTGTATCGGTGAACGCATCTGGTATCCGATTTACCATATTTTGTAAATGCACAATTTTTTGAACTTTCAGCTCACGTTGTTTCGTAGGGGGATCAAGGTGCCACAACGACGGTGTATACCATATAATATCTTTTAAAGCTTCTTTAGTTCCTCCCCCTAGCGCTGGGAATTCATCTTCATTAAAATGACAATAAAAAAATGCCATAAATATATCACCAGTTTTTGGTTCCAGATACCGAATTATACTTGGAGATGTATACCCAAAATATATCCCCAACCTCCTTTGTGGTCTCATTTTTTTCCTTTGCGCCAGTGCTATAGGAACATAAACCGCACATCCAAAAACTCGGAGATGGATATATCTGGCTTGTGGCCAGATGTTAATTCTAATGGGGAGTATTTATGATATACTCTCGGTCTTATTTGAATTAGAGTTGCGGCATGCAAAATTGCATGATCCCATATTGAAATTGAGAGTCTTATTCTCATTACTAATGGTCTAGCAATAATCTGTAACCATTTGTTTAAAAACTCAGCCATGCCATTTTCTATGTGAACATGCAGGACTCAATGTTCAACATCTATCCCAATGACATACAATAGTCATTGAAGGCTTGTGAAGTGAATTCACCAGCGTTATCAAGTCTTTTTTTATTGTATAATCAGGAAATTGTGCTCTCAACCTGATTATTTGGGCAATGAGTTTTTCGAAAGCCATATTTTGTGTGCTCAGTAAACCACACATGTGACTATCTACTAGATTTGTTAATTAATACCATAAAATATCTAAATGGCATGCATTGTGGGTGGATAGACCCACATATATCACCATGTATTATTTCTAAGAATACAAGAGATTTATTCCCAACTTTGGCTAGTGATGGCCGAGTTATTAGTTTTCCAAGAGAACAAGCATTACACTAAAAAATTTTGATTGAAAAATCTTCTGGTTTTTCAACAAATAGTTATTTGTATTTTCCATAATTTTTTGCATTATAATTGAACCAGGGTGCCCTAGACGTTCATGCCAGATTTTGAATGTACATGTAAACTTCGGGTTCACTATAACATATGATTCAATCATATTTATTTTTGTGAAATATATTCCAGAAGATAAAATTGGCAGCTGTTCAATATATATTTCCTTTCTGAATTGACTAATGTAATACAAAGGTATTCAACCCCATTTTTATTCATTCTTTCTATGTGATATCCATTTTTGTGGATATCTTTGACTCTCAACAAATTTCTACCGAATTTGGGGGAATATAATGCATTATCAATTTCAAATTTTGTTCCCCTTGGTCATGAAAAACAAGCATTTCCGGAGCCTATAATAATATTTGCATTACTAGACATAGTACTCACGGTTCCGACGAAACTGTTCATTTTAAGGGATGAGAAGTAATTTTTATCCTAAAGTATTGTGTGCGTTGTAGCACTATCTGCAAGACACATGTCTCCATCCTTGTTTTTGAATTTCAACATTTTCCGATTTGAAAATATTTACAAGAGCTGCGTTAATGTAATAAAAACAAACTTTATCTTACAACACAAAAATATTTTACAAAAACATAAACAAGACAAAGGCAACATTATGCAACCATAACTATTTATACATCATGTCATACTTTCTATTTCAGGAAGATTTTAATTATTTTTATATTTGCTGATATCTACAGAATTAACAACAAAATCAGCTACGTCGAGATAGTTATTAGTATCTATACCATCAAGTGAAAGTCAAGCTTCATTTTCAAGAGAAGGTCCGATTTCATTGTCAAAAGAAGGCTCAGCTTCATTTTTAAAGCAGGGACCGACTTCATCATATAGGAATTTGGTTTTGTTTTGTTTTCCTTTTTCTTTTGCAGTTCTTGATAAAGATTGACAAAATGCTTTGGTGTACTACAGGTACACGACCAGTGTTCTTTCATGCCGCATCTATAGCAACAATTTTTTTGTTGCTTATTATCATCTTCTTTTTGTTTAGACTTTTTATTATTTCCTTCATAATTATTAGGACAAGACTTTCTGATTTGTCCGTGTCCATTTCCATGACCATATCCTCCTCTTTCACGACCGTGGTAATTATTCCGAATGCGTCCATATCCATTACAATTATTATAATTTATGGATGAAAGATTCACTTCTAGGAATGATGCAGATCCAATTGGGTGAGATTGATGGTTTAACATTACCAGCTCATTGTTCTGCTCTGTCACGAGGAGAACTTGCATTCAGTCTGAATAATTCTGGTATTCATTTACCCGGTAGTGCTGTTGCAGAATCACATTTCAAGGATGAAATGTTTAGAGAGTGTTCTCAATCATGTCATAGTCAATGATCTTTTCTCCATATAACGTTATCTTGGAGGTGATTCCAAATAGTGCAGAATTATATTTGTTTCCACTCTTATAATTCTGGAACTCGAGGTTCAGCCACTCATGTTTTTGGCGGAGTCGCTGTACAAATGGTAAGTTGTTCTATTTAAAATTAATATATTTAGTTTATTTAATTTTTACTTACTTAGATATTGAACTAAATTTTATAATTTTTAGGCTGAAGAGTTAGGACATGTTCCTTCTCTTTCGGATTTATTCGAGCGGACTTATAAGAACTAGTCCGGTTTTTTCATCGACGCTAGATTGGAGAAGCTACACAACAAAGTTGTTGCTGCTGTTTAGGAGTGTCAGACTCAGCTTTCCTAGGAAACCTCTGATGGTACTCCTATGGAATTGACCACTTCAGAAGTAGACTCCTTTTATAAATAGGTAACATTTTTTTGTCAACGGTAATATTAATATTGGGGCCACAATGGCCAGCCATTAGCCAAGTTCCTACATAAACCCCATAGGTGGTGGGATTCGATACCTGGTGGTGCATGTGCGCCAGCCTATAATGGACTTACCAACAGCCACTGGACTAAAGACCACTTGCTTATAAACAGGTGATTAGTTAATAAATATTATTAAGTATTTAATTTCAATGCTTAATTTATGGTTATATAATTAATACTAACATGTTTAATGTTTTTACCAAATTGCTCCGAAGAAAAAAAGATGGATTCTTGGAGTTGGATCCGCGCAAGATGTCCCAAGAGTCACTTCTACTTGGATAGGGGAAAACTGTAACACCCTAAACCCGCAAATTCATGTTCAACACATTTTTAGTAAAGTC
>OVBA01009586.1:0-10326 GCA_900406435.1 Lepidium aucheri | reverse complement strand
GGTGTGAAGGTCGAAGATGGATTCACACTAGTTAACTTGAACCATAGTCAAGTGTTTTACTCAAAAGAAGATAATCCATCAAATTGGTATGTCGTTTTAAAGTGTCCTTCAAGAAGATACAGTGAGGAAGCTGCAGATAATGGAAATGTAGATGTTGGGCCACTACCATCAACGATTTACACGGATGCTGACGACATAAATGAGGAAGCTAGAAATGCTAGAACAGATTGTGAAGGCATATATGTTTGAAAGTGTAGTATAGGTGGAAGAGTAGTATAGGTTGAATTGTGTTTGGGAATGATGTTACTTATACACTTTTCTTTGGAAGGAAAGGGAGAGGCTTTGATTTTTTACTTTGTAGTTTTTGAGTTATGTTTTGTTTTTTTTGATAATATTATATGTTTGTCTGGTATGTTTGAGTCTGATATTATTTTCTTAATTAAGTGATATGTTGGACTCATTTGATAGGTTTGTGTTTTCTGATATCATGTTATTAACTTCTTGACATATGTTTCAGGTAGCTACTATGGCAAAATAAGAAAGGGCAAGAAGAATACAACATGTGGAAAAAAAACAGAGAATGAGAAGAATACAACAGTTGGAAAAAAAACAGAGAATGAGAAGAATACAATAGTTGGAAAAGAAACAGAGAATGAGGTGGCACCAAATAATGAGTCACCAGTACATGAATCATCAGTTCATTCCTTACCAGTACATCCATCTGGTTAGGAAGATGAAATGAACGATGTGTATCAGACCAATGACAATATCAGCCTATCTGATAAGGGACAAGAACTAGAAAAAAATAGTGAGGATCCAGATGAAACAGGTGTTGAGAGTGACAATAATCAGGAGGAAAACAGAGATGATGAGGGTCAAGTTAATGATGAGTTCCAACCTCCCAAAAGAAAGAAGAGAGGACCGACCAAGATGAAAGAAATTGCTAAAGATCCAGATGATCGGATTCGAGTAAATTACACTAAAGATGGAGCTCCTTATGGTCCGGGGTCAGTAAAACTCTCATCTTATTTAGGAACCTTGGTTTGAACACATGTTCCTTATACAATTGATGACTGGAGGCAAGTTAGTGAAGATACCAGAACTGTTCTATGGAATTCTGTTAAGGTATAAAACTTCTATCTATTTGATTGTTAATGTGAGTTAATTTTGAATAGTGGGTTAATATCTATTTAACTGAATACAGGCAAGGTTTGCACTTGATCAGAACTTTCAAAGAAATTATGTGCTTAGCCAAATGGGAAGCTTGTGGAGATCTTCCAAGGCACGCTTAGTTAAAAAATCAGAGAACTTAAGACCAAGAGAGGATGAGACTGCTACCTACTAATATTAAACCATCGGACTGGGCTAGCTTCGTGAGACGCAAAACTAGCCCAGCCTTTAAGGTATTAAGTTGAACTTAGTGTAATCAATGATGTTTGTATATTATTAACAATTATTTTTCAGGCTATCAGTGAAAAATACAAAGAGAAGAGACAGAACCAGATTCCGCACACATGTAGCCGTAAAGGAATGGTTAGATTGACTGCAGATTTGCTAAGGTTTCTGTTTTATTTCCTACAATACAAGAATGTGAATAGTCTTAAAACAAATGTGGTTCGTTTTGCACAGAAAACAGAGAACAAAGATCCAGTTGACGTGGATAGGTTTAAAGTTTGGGTAAAGTCGCGTACCAAAAAAGATGGTACGCTTGTGAATACTCTTGCAGCTGAAACAATTGTAAGTTCTGAATTTGTTTTTTTTATTTATCTGTTTTATATTTTCCTTATGAGTAATATATGAATTTGGTTTACTGTTCTTCAGCAAAAGGCAGCTGAGTTTGAAAGTGAGGATCCATCTCTATCAACAAATCCAAAAGAGGACCTTCTTGCCAAAGTTCTAGGGCGTGAAAATCCTGATCGGCTCAGAGCAATGGGACGAGGGATGAGTATGGCGAAATTAGCTTGTCTTGAAATCAATAACACTTGTTTAGGACAAATGGAAGAGAAGCAAATTGAGTTGTAGGACGAAGTGCACCAGTTAAAAGGTATAATTTTCAAGATGCAGAACCAGGTAGCCACATTGTATCACTGGTCAATTATTATATATATATATGTATATTAATAAATAGATCAATTGAATGAAAACAACAGGACAAGTTGTTGAATTGTAGTTTATGTATGTTACAGAAACAAGACGCTGATCAAGTAGGCTCAAACTCAGCTCCAAGAGTAAGAAACATAACTAAAGATCTGATTCATTTATGTTTGCTTTTTTTTTTTTATCAGATTCGTTTATGTTTCTGTTACTTGGTGTGAATATTGACCTTGCTTATAACCAATTTTGTTGTAGAGTGTGAACATGACCAACCAACCTAAGTGTTTGTTGGTTGGTTGGTCTAGAACTGATGAAACTGTACATGTTGCTGAGGGACGTGTTCTTCCTGCTGATCATGAAGACTTATTGAACAACATTCCATTATGGCCTAACGATAACAAAGTCTTTGTTGAAATTCGCTTGAAACCAGATGCACCTCTTTGGACACCTACAGCTAAAATGCCTACTATGGAGGCAGCTGTGGGAGAAATGATTATGTGGCCTAAGAGGAGTTGTTTAATCATGGATAAAGGTTCTGAAAAAGAAAATTATATGCTACAGGTAGTAAATTCTGATCTTATTCAACATAGTTGATCAGCTCAAAATGTTGTATGAATTATGGTTGTATGCTACAGATGTATAGAATTGAATCAGGCTGTCTATATAGCTTAGCTAGTTTGGATTGAACAGAATCATTCAGAACTCTAACCGAATCAGCTTTTTGAATTGGTACATGTGTTTCACATATCCCACGCATAAATTCAGCTTACAAATGCACACTTAAGAATTTTAATGGAGATTATGATGTAGTTGCTGAAGGCCGTTGGCTGTCTCAAGAACCGAGCACATTGGTTAAAGGAGTTGTTCTAGGACCGGACGTAGTTCAAGTGTTTGTGAATGAGGTAATAAAACCTAAGACATTTTTGTGGAGGCCTACAGTGGAAGTAAAATACATGGAGGACGTTTTGAAGACTTTCATAGCATGACCTACAACTAGTATTTTGTTTCGAACAACAACAAGTGTATCTGAAGGTGCAAAATCTCCTATTGAGTTATCAGAAGTAAGTAGTCTTTCCCCTCCAAAGAGATCTAAAAAGCCTCTACTATCTCATGTTCGAAAGTCTTAGGTAAATTGCAGTGTTATACGCTTTGTTTATATATATGTTAGTTTTGTGGTTTGATGGTTAGATAAATGTGTTGTTTTGTATTTTTTACCTAAGCAGTTGTTTTTATTTTTGTTGTCATAGCGTACTTACCCTGTTGTCAAAGAAAAACAAGTATTCACAGAGAATCAGAAGTGTAAGATACTTGATTGCACTGGAAAGATGAATGAGGTCGTTGCCATAGGACGTTGGGCAACTGAAAATCCAAAGCAACTTGTCCACAGCATTCCCTTGGGGCCAAATGCAGTACGATTGTGGATAGATGTTGTGAAGGTCAAAAAAGTACAAATTTGGAGAAAATCAGGTGAATTTGAGTGTTTTTTTTGATGCACTTGGGTCAAATCTTGCATGGCCAAAAGACAAAGTGATTAGCTATTGATGTTAAGAAAACCGGGATAAGAATTTTGAATCAGTTTGTACTGTGTTTTAATTTACAATATATAGATGAGATAAGTGATGTTTGATTAATATAATTGTTGTAGGGAATGAAGAACCTTGGGTCTGATGTTAGCTATAGTTTTAGTTTAAGACTTGGCTTGGGAAGAAGAACAACTGGTCCGATGTTAGTTAATTAGCTTTAGTTTTAGTTTTAGTCTCGGCTTAAGAGAAGAAGTATCTTTTTGATCCGGCAGGTTAATGTATGGAATGATGTTTTCAATTCTAAGTATAAGACTTTGAACAATGTTAGGTTCTATTTATTCAAAACAGGGATTATAATTTAATATGTTGAAATTATAATGCTAGATTAGAAATTCTATAATAGTATGAATACAATGCTGCAAAACAATTTTTTATAGCCTTACGCAATTGTAAGAAAATCTAAAACATCACATAAACAACACTACAAAATGGAATAATATATCAGAAGAATAGCGTAATTATAAAAACTTAAATTGCACCAAAATAGTGCTATAATAGTAAATTATAACAAGGAAGGAAAAATGTTATTATACAAGCTTATATGAGACCAAAATAGCGCTATAATAGTAAAAATATAATAGCAGACCAGAAACTCTATTGTAGAGTGGGTATATATTATAGAACCGCATAATACAGCGTTCACTGAAGTACTATTGTATATATATCATAACGTTTTTTGTCTGCTATCAATAATCATATTTGTTGCGATGTATGATCGGATCGGATCATAGACCCATCCTTGGTAGATCTGATGATCAAACACACCGACATCATCATCAATTTATCTTCGATAAACATTGGCTCGGTAAACAAGGATTTAATGAGATAGTAGAAAAATGTTGGAGAGGTCCTTACTTTCAGCAGAGTTTAATGTTATTGGGTAAACTTAAAATTTGTCGCAGAGAAATATCTCATTGGAGAAATAAAACTCAAAAATTTGGAAGACAAAAAATAATAGATCTACAACAAGAAGTGGAAAATTTAAAAAATAGTGGAACCAATGACCCAAAGGGCATCATGGAAGCAAATTTAAAGCTGAAACAAGCCTTCAATGAAGAGTAGGTTTATTGGAAACAGAAAGCCGTAATAAATGGCTCCGGGAAGGGGATGCTAACACAAAAAATTTCCATACTCAAACAAAACAATGCCGAGAACGTAATCGTATAGTGGGTCTCACGACGGATAGTGGTATATGGGTTACTAAAGAGGAGGAGGTTTTATTTGAAGCATCAAGATATTTCTCTGAGCTCTTCTCAAGTAATGGCAATATTACAGTGAATTTAGAAGAAATAGAGTCAAAAATTACAGACTCTGATAATCATATGTAGATGAAATATGCTACAGAGCTTGAAGTCCGGACTGCCCTATTTATGATGGACCCTGGGAAGACCTCGGGGCCACAGAATGACAGCACTTTTTTACCAACATTCATGGGATTTTATGAAAGATGATCTGGTAAAATTAGTTAATGATTTCTTAAAACATGGGTCTTTTGAGAAAGGATGGAATAATACTAACATTTGTCTCATCCCAAAAATTTCTCGGCCATCAAAAATGGCCGAGTTCCGACCAATTAGTTTTTGTAATGTGGGATATAAAATTATTTCAAAAGTCCTGTGTTTGCGACTTAAACAAGTCTTACCTAAACTGGTATCAGAAACACAATCGGCTTTTGTAGCTGGATGATTAGTTTTGGATAATATCTTAATTGCTGAGGAAATGTTTCACGCTCTTAGAACCAAGAAAGCTGTGAAAAACAATTCGATGGCTATAAAGACAAATATGAGTAAATTTTATGATAGGGTAGAATGGACCTTTATCGAAACATTACTTCGTAAATTAGGTTTTTGTGAGTTCTGGATAAAGTGCATCATGTATTGCATCACTAGTGTAGAATACTCCATTCTTATAAATGGGGTCCTGGGAGGGCATATAATACCCTACCGGGGATTGCGTCAAGGGGATCCTTTATCTCCTTATATTTTTATTTTATGTATGGAGGTCCTCATCTCTAAACTAAATATGGCCGACAGTAGGGGATATATTACAGGCATTTCTATAGCTAGAAACAACCCAAAAGTGTCACACTTGCTATTTGCTGATGATAGTCTTTTTTTGTCAAGCATCTAAATCAAAGGCTTCCCAAATTCTTAGAATCCTTAAAGAGTATGAAGCATTATCTGGACAACAGATTAATTTTGATAAATCTTCAATTCAATTCGGTCATTCTGTACCCGCAATAAGTAAAATAGAAATTCATACTACTCTGGGCATTTCTTAGGTAGGAGGAATGGGATCATACTTGGGTATCCCGGAAAATCTTGGTGGGGCCAAGACTAAAGTCTTCACTTATGTTCGAGAGAAATTTTTCCTTACCGCACTCCCGACATATGTTATGTCTTGTTATAGACTACTAAAAATTGTGATTATTAAGCTCAATTCAGCAATAACAAATTTTTGGTGGTCCAATTCTGAAACTTCCAAAGGCATACACTGGAAGCATTGGCAACAACTATGTCAGCCAAAATTTGAAGGAGGATTGGGTTTTCGAGCTCTAGAAGATTTTAACTCTGCACTCCTGGCCAAGCAATTATGCTGTCTACTGGATTCCCTAGAATCCTTATTTGCTAGAGTAATGAGAGGTCGGTATTATAATAATCAATGCCCATTATCTCCAAAAATGACTGTGAATCCCTCGTTGGGTGGAGGAGTATTTCCTCTAGCCGATCCTTAGTAGCTAAGGGTGGTATACAAAAAATTGGTGATAAGGTCTGGTCGGATCCGTGAATTTCGGACCACTTTCCCTGACCGGCTGTCAATCCAGAGTTTAATTTATTTCCGGATTTAACAGTTGACCAGTTCATTGAGCAAAGAATGGGTGCCTAGAAGGAAATCTTAGTTCGACAATAAATTGCACCTCATGATGCCCAAATTATTTTGGGAACCCCATTGTCTCGTCGTTCAAAACCTGACTATTGGGGGTGGCATTTTACTAAGACTGACCGATATTCGGTTAAGTCGGGATATCAAATCGAAGAAGCGGCATCATTGATTGAATTTGGACATTTTCGCCCTAATTTTAAGGCATTATACTACCAAATTTGGAAGACTAAGTGCCCCAACAAAATACAACATTTCATGTGGCAAACTTTGACGTGATGTACTGCAGTTAAACAAAACTTGAACCATCATGGTATTAGATGTGATTCCAGGTGTTATACATGTGGAGCTGAAGAGGAAACGTTAAACCATGCTATTTTTGAATGTCCTCCCGCAGTTCAAACTTGGGCTTTATCTTGTATTCCCTCTGTGGCAAATATTTTTCTCGGTTCTTTGATCTGGTACAACCTTGATTATCTTTTTGGAGGTTACCAGATCACAAGGAATTTGAGATATTTCCATGGATAATTTGGCACATTTGGAAGGCACGAAATGAGCACTGCTTTTCAAGCAAACAAATAGATCCCCCAAATATACTACTGAGGGCGAAAACTGACTATAAGGAATGGACTTTGGCTCGTAAGGAGCTTCAGTTCCTTTGGACATCCCATGTAGTCTCACCAGTCTTTAAGAAGGCTTCTTGGGTTTACCCATCCATAGCTAATCTTAGTTTCACAGGCTTGAAATGTCTAGTGGGCGCTTCCTAGAAGAATACAAACCTATATACTGGCTTAGGTTGGTTCTGTTTTTCCAGATTCGGTGGAAGGTACATTCACGGGGGCCCTACAGTTACATCGAAGTCTGTCTGCTCTACATTCAGAGTTCGAAGCTGTTCTTTGGGCGATGGAGTCTATGGTGATGCGAGACATTACCGAGGTGGAGATATCAACGGATTGCGAACTGATCTTAAAGATTTTTGACCGTCCAGACAAGTGGCCTACTTTCCTTCCTTATTTCGAGGAGTTTGCTCGGCTTCGTTCTTTGTTCACTTTGTTTTCTCTTTCTGTGATTCCTAGACGTTTGAATCATAGAGCTGATACTCTTGCCCGACGGGTTAGAGAGTCAGCTTTTGATCACTATTGTAACATGAACTCGTCTTGAAGCCCATTAAATAATATTATGCCATTGACAAAAAAAATATTTATAAATGGTAATCCTCAAAGTATATCAAAAACAAATTATTTTGGATATTTGTAACATACTTATATTCCAACCAAAAGAACTCAGAGTCAGAGGTCAGAACACAGCTATCTCTAGTTTTGCAATTTAAACGAGATTTATATTAGACTTCAAAGTGAATTAGTTATCACATAATCCATCATTGCACAAATTTAAAACATAAAACACCATTATTAAAGATAGACTAAACTAACAGAAGCTAGTTCAAAGTTGTCCAAAAATCATAGTTCTTCGTAATATAGATAGACTAAGTGTTGAACTTGAAAGAGCTCATAGATACAATTTGTGAGACAGTTATCCAAAATGGGACAAAATTACCAATGGTATTATCTCTTGATTCGTCGATTTGCATCATTTTAATGTCAAAATTAGTGTCACAAAACATGTGTAAGAGTCTCTCAGTTCAAACCTACTAGAAAGAGTAGGTCTGAAACCCTAATTGCAAGACTGATTTTTTTTTTCTTAAAGGGCTTTTAAGAATGTAAGTTACAATTAAAAAGAGAAAGATTTTTTAAGCTCTTTATCAAAAAGAAAAAGATTTCTTTTTTTCTTAAAAATTAAAAGACTCTTTCTTTATCTATACCAATATTAATTAGTAACAATTGGTTTTAAAATGTGGTTCTTATTTGTGTTTGAATATGAGCAGCACATACTTGAAAGTAGTCCAACTGCTATATGAGCATGTTAATCAAATGGTCCAATTGCATAGTTTAGTCCTTGAAAATAGTTGAGGGTAATAATTGTAAGACATGTAAACTGTTTTTCTTATTTTTGAAATTGATTCTTAAAACAATTATTTTTCTTAACTGAGCATGTTAATCATTATATATGCTCTTGGTTTATAATGTGGTCGTTAGGAAAAATAATTGTTTAAGAACCAATTTACATGTTTCAAAATTGTTATGCTCAAAGGGTTCAAATTATGTAACTGGACATCTAAGAGGTCTAAACAGAATTACCTTCAAGCATATAATAGTTTAATAGCATATAAGATTCTAATTTATGTTGAAGCCATTTCTTTAAAATACTTAAGATATAATTTATATGGTTATGTAAATAAAGTTAATCTAATTATTTAGGATAATTATCATTTAATATTACGTTCAAATACATGTGAATTATTGCACTTTGTAAAATGGGGTAGTTGCAAAATTGACCCATTTACTTGGGTCAATTAAAAAACTAACCCCCATTTTTTGCAACATTTTTTTCGATTTTATCCTTATTTTTTCCATAATTTTGATTTTGCCATCAANGGTCTCAAATCTTAACTATTTACAAAATTGCCATGTTCTTCAATTCTCTCACCCACCATTACCAACCTAAATTGAAGCTCTAAATGCACCATCACCAACCAATTTTCACCTCATTATGCTTATTTACCAATTCTAACCTAATAATCTCTAATTCTCTCTTCAATTCTATCTAAAAAACTTACTAATTTCCGTTTTCAAGGTCTTAAAATTTTTAATCTTTCATTTTTGGTGCTATTTGGAGCCAAGAGTAACGATTTAAAGCTTATTTCGACATTCTGTGCATTCAAAAAAGGTAAACATGATGTTAACTCAAATCTACCTAAGTTCTTAAAGATTTTCGAAAATTTACAGTGAGTAGACTTCACCAGAAGTCTACTGACAAAAGTAGACTTCTCTTGAAGTCTGCTAGTCAACGCAAAAATGAATTTTGCAATTGACTAATTTTTTGGGTTACAAAAGTAGACTTCTCTAGAAGTCTCCACAATTTTCTTTGATGACAAATTTTTTTTTGGAGACTTCTAGAGAAGTCTACTTAAATTTGGGTTAGTTTTGCAATTGACCAACAGTTTGACTTTTTTAGTAGACTTCACATGATTTAAGTAGACTTCTCTTGATGTCTGCATACATCACTTAAAGTCTACTTTTTTCTAAGGGGGTTAGTTTTGCAATTGACCGAAAATAGCAAATATTGATCAAAATATTAGTACACTTCACGTGATAAGTAGACTTCAAGAGAAGTCTACGACTCTCACAANTCACCTGAAATCTACTTTTTGAATTTAAAATGTCTATTATTTATTAATATAAAGTAGATTTCAAGAGAAGTCTACGCTACTTTTTGAGTAGACTTCTGCTGAAGTCTACTATAATAAAATTCAAACTTAGTCAACTCTATAGAAGACTTCAACAGAAGTCTCCTAAAATATGTACTTTTCTTGGGAATTCGAGTAGACTTCTCTAGAAGTCTACTCTATAGTAGTAGACTTTATTTTGAAGTCTACTTAAAAAGTCAATATTGGTTCAATTGCAAAACTAACCTCGTTTTTAGTAGACTTCATTTTGAAGTCNGAAGTAGACTTCATTTGCAGTCTGCCTCTTCTTAGAGTAGACTTCAAGAGAAGTCTACTTTTCAAACGCAGACTTCATTTGTAGACTTCAAGAGAAGTCTACTTTGTCCATTTTGTAAAAATGCATTTAAACCATGTTTTTTGTATTTTTCTTACGTTTGTTTGATACTTTTATTGCTTTTGTGCATGCCTTATTTGGTTATATAT
>OVBA01009585.1:0-10327 GCA_900406435.1 Lepidium aucheri | reverse complement strand
GCAAAGGGGAAGATTGATTCTTCAAATAGGACGTGTCGACTTATGAAAACCTGACCAGTAATGAGTAGCAAGCATCGATAGCCTCTGTACTTCTCATTATAACCGAGAAACACGCACTGTAAGGATCTTGGATCAAACTTTGACTTGGCATAGTCTCTGAGCATAGGATAACATGAACAACCAAAGACTCTTAACGCAGTATATTCAGGTTTTTACCCAGAAGACGTTCATATGGACTGCAGTTATCATCCAGAACTGATGATGGAAGTAGATTGCTCAGGAAATTCGAAGTGAAGAAAGCTTCGACCCAATACTTTTGTGGCATTTTGCTTTGAAACATCATTGTTAATCCCAATTCTGTTATGTGTCTATGCTTTCTTTCCGCCAAACCGTTTTGTTGTGGTGTGTGTGGACATGAAATGAGTTATTGTATTCCTTCTTTTCTTAAGTGTGTGATAAATTTTGTGCTTGTGAATTCACCACCTCCATCACATTGAAATGCACCAATCTTTGTTTGAAATTGATTCTGAACTAAAGCTTGAAAGGCAATGAAGATTGCGTAAAAATCTGATTTGAGCTTTAAGGGATAAAACCAGCAAAATCGTAAGTAGTTATCCACAAAAATTACATAATAACGAAATCCTTGAACAGAGAGAATGGGAGCTGGTCCCCAGAGATCACAATGGATTCTCTGTAATGGTCTGGTTGTAACTGATAAAGAAGGGTAGAAGGGTAAGCGTGAGCTTTTTCCAATCTGACAAGCATCACAGAGAGTCTTCGAGCTCTTGGTGATAGTAATAGCTTTGGTCTTTGAGAGTGCTGTAAGGATTTGCGAATTTAGATGACCCAACCTCATATGCCAAGTGGTGTCTGAGGCTGTGCATTGACGAGATGAGTAGAAGGCATGGATTGGTGAGTCCTTAAGCACATAGAGACCTTGTTTATTACTTCCTAGTACCAGCAACCTCTTTGTTTCCTTATCATTTATACGAACACCATCACAATCAAATTCAAAAGAGCATGGATAATCTTGAGTAAGTTTTGACACAGATAGCAGTGATTTAGCTATGTTTGGACAGACCAAAACATCTTTAAGGGGAAGATTACCTGAGGTTGATGGGAGATAAGTTGAACCAACATGAGTAATAGGAAGAAACTCTCCATTCCCTACCATTACTGCATCTGATCCTCCATAGGACTGAGCTTGCTGCAGATTGCGAGGAGAGCTTGTGACATGAGCAGTTGCGCCTGTGTCAGGATGCCATTCATTGCTAGCATTGTCTGTAACTTCCGTGATGTGCATAGCAGCCATAGCATTGGACATTTCTTTGTACTGGTAGCTGTTATTAAACCTGTGCCAGCATTTTAAGGCTAGATGACCTCTCTTGCCACATATCTGACACTCAACATCTCTGTGTGGGTTATAAGTTTCTGTTGAGGAGGAGCTAGATACCATTTGCTGATGAAATCCTCGTCGTCTTGTAGAGTATCCTCTACCACGGCTGATGTAACCTCTTCCTGAACCATTGCCTCTTCCTATAGAACTGTTGTTGTTGTTGTTGAAGTCTCCAGAGGACTCAGATCTAGCTACATGAAAGGCTAGATGAGGCGTAACATCTGCGGTTGTTTCATAGCTTAACAACCTATCAGCGAATCCATTCAGTCTTGGAACAACATCTTCAAATGTTGGTGGATTGTAGCTGTCTAAAGATGCTTTGATCGTTGTTTTAATGGGTTCATAGTCTCTGCCCAGACCATGAAGAGCTGCAAATATTTTTGTTCTTTCGTTCACAGGGTTCCCAATGGAAGACAGTTGATCACATATGCTTTTTATTTCTCGCATGTAACTATCCATGGTTTTCTCATTCTTAACAATCGTTTGTAGCTTACGTTGTAGCTCAAAGAGACGAGCGGAAGATACCCGATTAAAGTGACGAGCTAGAGAGTCCCATACCTGATGAGATGTTGTTGCGTCGAGGACTACGCTCAAGATTTCTTCTGATAAAGTTCCCAGAATCCACAACTTTACTATCTGATCAGATCTAGACCAGGAAACAAATTCTGGGTTTTGTGCTTCAGTAGTATGACCTTCGATGTTTGGGACAGATATGGTTGGTACAGGTTGAGCTATGGCGCCAGTGACACACCCAAGAAGATTTTGCCCAGAGAGGTAACACTCGAACTGTGTTTTCCATAGTATATAGTTTTTGTTAGTGAGCTTGATGGTCACACTGTTTACTATATTTAAAGAATGCTGAGTGTAAAGCTCCAAAAATCTATTCATGGTGCTCTGATACCATGTAGATAAACGAAAAACAGAGGAACTTGGAAACACGAATTTTTCATTATCATTCAACTTGGTTTACAGACACCGACTCATGCTTTATTTATAGTTTCAGCTTGACACAACCCTAATGACACCTGTCAGTGTCAACAATATCCTCACAACTTTCTAGAGGTATAAACCGATTGGTGAGAGAAACATTTTCAGTCTCCGTACTCTGCAATTTTATGCAGTTCTTCTTTTGCCTTTGTTTGTCGTGTTTTGTTGTAGTAGGAAGTGATGAGTTGGCTGCTTTGTGGATTGGTTTAGGCTTAAGCTTGTCTTATTTTGAGCCCATGTTTGTGTCAATTTGGATTTGAGCTTCATCTCCTATAGATGGGACATTCATTATCTTTTAAGATAATTGATCCACGACAAGAAAACATATTACTAAATAAAATAAAGCTAATATCGTGAATCTAGAGGCATGATGTCTTTAACTATGCTTTAGAGTGCTATGTTTTAACAACTTCTTTTTCCCTAATTTTAAAGCATGTGTCTTATCTTTAATGACATTTGATTGCAATAATTCTATCACTTTTCTCTTCTTTTTTTCTTTTTTAACAACTACTTTTGCCTTTAATTGAACGTGTATATTCCTTTTAATTTTAAAAAGATAATGAAGATACAGGACTTTGTATATATATTTTTTATAACTAAGTTAAGGTCCGAACTATTTTTTTGGAAAAGGTGCGGCCAACAGATAAACTCTTTTTCCAGGTATTCAAATGGATCGAAAGCAGGAGTTCATATCTATATAAAAATATCTGAAATAATTGTGATTTAGCTAAATGTATTGGAGAATCGAACCCGCAACGTTTGTATCACTTGATCCATCTCTTGTCTATTCACCACAACCACTCTGACAATATATATTTTATTCTTAGGAACTATACTTTTATAGTTCTTAATTTAGTGAGAAAAGAAAGACTAGGCTTTCATAATTTCCTTAGAGTCACGCCCAGCATGTCTATGAGATACTTTAACGCTTATGTTTAGTCAAATTCTTAAATGTTACATAAAGTCTTTTGCTTATAATATCAACTCAATATTTTTGTTACTAGTTGAAACTCAATTTAAGTTATGGACTACTTTTACTAAAGGCATGCTATAGAAAAGTTAATAAAAAGTTTGGTAGTGATCAATTTACAAATTTTCAAAGACTAGAGTTTGATTTCTTCCCGGTGTAAATGCAAGAGAAAAGGAAAAATAATTTTACGCTATAAGTTTTAGCTGTGAATTGGTAGCTGTCGATCTAAAATTTGAATTAAAATTTAACAATTGTGTGGTTGACAAAAAAACTGGGTAGGAATATGCAAAGAAAAAATTGTGCGGAGAAAAACAGGATATATCTCTGCAAAAAATAAACAAAAATATGGTAATATACAAATATAAGCAAATGTATTTTACAAAAAGATTAATATAGTCCTTGAAATTAACATTAGTGTCTTTTGTTTGTCCTAAAAAGAATAAGAAAAATGAATCTAATAGAAGCTTTCTGTTTTTTTTGTGAATATTAATATTTAGTAAAGAAAATATTTATTTACATATAAGGAATATATAATAATTGTTTTAATCACAAAAATGTATATAGCTCAGAGCGACAAGTCAAACTATTTTTACATGAATAAGCTAAGCTACGATTCAACATTCTCCTCTTCACCTTTTTAACTCCTTTCACAAGTTCTCCAAATTAATCATTTGATTATAAAGGCTTTTATAATTCAGAAAAATGTATTTTCTAATGAAATATTATAGCTACTTAAGATTAATAATTTCATATGAACTTTTGACATTTTGTAACTTTTCTTTTGGTAAGAAAAAAGATAAACTTTTTTAATAAAAATGAAAACAAAACAAGCTCTTTTCTCAAAGTTTACGTAATACAATATGGTTCGCTTTTCCCAAAGCTACATTACTCTATCTTTTAGAATTTCATTTCTCTTTTTTTTTCCTACGCATAAATACATACTCCTACTACATAACAATAATAATATCACAAACATTTCAATATATATAATATTTAATTTAAAAAAAACAAAGTTTTATCTTCTGACTCAAATCTCTCACGCTTGTAGCTTCAAAGCACTCGTGTCGGTAAAAAACATCTTGAAATGCACCCAAACCCACCTCCTCTTTTCTACAATTTTAATTTTCAACAATTAATAACAATAACCAAACCAAATTTAAATTAACTTACATAATTGTAGTTAGAAAAAATTATAGTTACCCTTTGAGATTTGTTAGAGAGAAGCTGTGGAGAGACTTTGTACAAGTCTTCATCAACAGGTTTAGGAGCTTTCATTCTCCGTTTCACAACAACCGGTGTTGAACAGCTTACCGGCGCGTTACACTCACGCTCCTCCGTGTTCTCTCTCTTCTTCTCCGTTGGTTCTTGACCAACCTTAGCCTATAACATTATAATCAACAAAAACCGAATCAAAGACGTTATAAAGATTCTTCAAGTGTTGAATCAAGAAGATGAAGAATAAACAAACGTACACGACGGCGAGGGAGGAGGATGACGGCGGGAGTAACGAGATGGTGGTTGTCGTAGAGATCTCCGGCGAGGTAAAGATCACGATCTTGAGTGTAAGGAGCGTAATGATGAAGATAAGATTGTTGTTGTTGTTGTTGATGTTGATGTTGTTGTGTGGTTGCAGTTTCGAAACATTGAGTGAATGGAACGGCGTCGTTCCAATCCCAGCTACCAAAAGCTGGAACGTGTCCTCTTCGATAGTAATCTCCTCCTCCATATTCCTGATGAACAATACCAAGTTAAGATAAGAGAACTTTGGACTAAAGAAGACAAAGTTGAAGAAGAAGCTTACGTAGTCCATTGTAGTGATTAATGAGTGTTGGAATGATGTTGGATCTCTGTGAATCTTAATATAGAGAGAGTGAATGAGTGAAGTAAGAAAGAGAGAACGATAATTTAATGAGCAGATGAGTATTTTAACACTACTTCAACAGTGAGACTAGCTTCTCTCTAAAAGTCTACTCTTAAGAGAGAGAGAGAGTTTAGGTTAGAGAGGCTCTGTGTGACTCTGAGAGATGTTTTCAAAACAATAAGTGAAAGATATATTTTTAAAATAAATAAAGTTTGGGCTTTAGCTACTCTTCTTCATCTTCTTTTCTACCTTTTTAACAAAATTGTAGTGTTTTTATTATATTTTGTTTTAGAAAAATTGTAGTGAATTTTGTCTTCTATCTTTACTAGATTTGGGAATTTCGGATTTCAGTTCGAATTCGATGGAAGTCTTTTTCGAGTTTAGATTTTCGGATCTAATAACTTAAGACCTATTTAGGTATTTTTATTTTTTAGGTTCGGTTTAGTTCGATTCGGTTCGAATATAGATCAGATTCGGCTTTGGATATTTATATATAAATTTTAAAAATTTTAAAAATAGTAAATAACTAATAGAAATAAATCTATAAACATAAATTTAACAAAAGTATACCAGGTACACATTCGATTCTTGATTCGGTTGCACTTCAAGTTTAGTTTTTTGAATACAGAAATTTAGGATCCATTCAATTATTTTTTCGGATTCAGTTCAGATTTGATTTCTTTTTTTCGGATTGACTTCGGGATTTATGTCTTGGGCTAATCTTTACTTTTAAATCTTGTAAAATAAATTATCCTTTTTTATTAGTTTTTTTTGTTAGCTTTAGACTTTGTTTTTACATAGGTAACTTTTCAATATAAAAAGAAAAAGTAAATCATTTATTGTCATAGTAGTTGTTGTCAAATAAAAAAAGACTTAAAAGTTTGACAAAACAAAACATAACGTAAGTTTCACTAAATCTAAAAAAATTATTATAAAATTGACCAAATTTTATGGCTTTGTAAAGCGGACTTGTGAAGTCCATTTATTACATCTTTACTCTATCAGTATTGGAGTAAAAACAGAAAACAGAGTTTACTCATAGATATTTTATGATAACATTAAATGCAACTTTTCTCTTTATCGAAAATAACCAAATTTGAAATGAATAATAAAATAAAATAAAAAGTAACAAAAAAAATGAAGAGACAAAAGAGTAAAGAAAGGAGCTTTAAGAAGAAGGGTCCACAAGCAACATAACCTCTGTAATGAAACTTTGTGCTCTGTGCAGTGTGCAAACCAAACATTACCACGATTTCAAGCAATCCTTTTTATTTTCTTTTCTCAATTTCTCTTTCTTTTTTTACCTTTTTTGTATGAGAAATTTTATCTTTGTAATAAATAATAATATATGTCTGTATTTTTTTTTATTAGTATATTTTTGACAGAGACAGGTAAGGTTTAGGTCAAAATTACTGAGACTGTTCATATATAAATTACACAGAACTGTTCTTTTGCAGCCTTTGAAATTAAGAAAGTTGTTAAAACTGATCAACGGAATGGCTTTTCAATTTGATGTAATTACTTTCTTTAGGTTCGTGCCAATTATTAATTCACTAATTAAAATGTTTACAATATTCAAATTTTAATGAATACATAATTGATATTTTTCAGTAACTGAGACATACAATGTCCCAATGCTTTAATTGGTGAGTGCGAACCAAACAATGTCAAGTTATATCATAAATAAATCAACTGGATCACCCAATTTTTTAGCACACATAATTTTCTTGTAAACAAAAATTTAAAATTTTAATATGATGAGTTAATGTTTTGCTAAAAGTTTAGTATTACTCATTGCTATTTTACTCGATTCTTGAAAAGAATAATGCTTGATCAAAGTAAAAATGAATAATTTTGATTTCGTATTCACTACAAAAAGTTTGAGTTATCGTGATAATTGTATTATTATATTATGATTATGAATATTAGTAATAATTTGTGACATTTTATATATAATTTTGTTTGATTTATTTTTGTTATGAATCATTGTGATTCTATTTTTAAGATTTGTGACAAAATTGTTACTAGATTTATTTGTCACAAGTATATTGTTATGTTTTTGTTACCGATATCTATTTGTGACACTTGTATTGTAGAGATTATTACAAAAATATTTTGTGATCAATGGTAATTTAAATGCTTACTATACTCATTCACCAAACTTTTTATATTTTTTTATTTTAATTTTGTCAACTGAATCGACAAGATCTTGTTATATACCCAAAGTTATAGTCCATAATGGCAATTCCGACCAAAAAAAAACAATATTGTGTGGTTTGGGTTTTGATATTTTTATTTAAATATATATATAATTTTAAAATTAACAAAAATTAACAAAAAAAATCTAAAAAAGCTTAAATAATATATATATATATATATACTATGTACCTATTCGGTTCTTATTTCAGTTCGGATTCAGATTTATATATGATCTTTTTGATATACAAATTTAAGATTCATTCGCATATTTTATATCTAGGTTAGTTTTATTTTGGATACCAAATTTTGGGGCCGATTGGTAAAGGCTGTAGTTTTTTGTTTTTTGCTGTAGAATTTCGGCTGTAGGATTTTTGGCTGTAAATTTTTTTGCTGTAGTTTTTCGTTTTTTGCTGTAGGATTTCGGCTGTAGGATTTTTGGCAGTAAATTTTTTGCGGTAGGTTTTTTTGCTGTAAAAATTTAAATTTGTAAAGTTCATAAATTTTGGCTCTAGGTTTTTGGCTTTCTACATCCAAAAACATTCAATAAATAAAAAATTGGCTTTCCAGAACAATAAAATCCAAAAATCAATTTAAACCATGATTGGTTCAATTTAAATGTTATGGAAAGATTTTTGCTCTGCACAGCAATCAAAACAATTACCAGTCGTGAGACTAACCAAAACCATAAGTTCAATTCCGATTTAATATATTCGAAGGTGGGATTTTGGTTTGGCTCTCATAAATCATTTGGGACTTGATTCTTTTCCAAATATCTATCAGATTCCAATCAGTCGTTTTGCTTACGTTTCAGTGTTCCATTAGTCACTGCTTATTAGTTCAATTACTTAAATGTGTGTATATATATATATCTTAAACCTAACGGTTGAATAACAAGGAGATGTATTTGATTTATACAGTGAACAATGTTATACATCTATAGTGTTAGGTTCTAGATGTCACACATGTGTAATAGGTTTGGTCAACACACTCAATACAATTGTGCTTCTCTATGCAACCTAAAACGGTAAAACCTCTATTTATTGCGACTGTTGAATTTACTCTTGATAACCACCACATTTGTAATACTCCTTCCGTTTCTTTTTATAAGTTGTTTTGCTTCTTTTTATAAGTTGTTTTGCTTGAATGCATATTTATTAAGAAATTTTTTACTTTTTGTTTTCTCAATAAAAAGTTCATCATTTTATCTCAACATTTAATTAAAAAAAGAAAAAAAATATATTTTTAATAAAAAATTAGTTTAATTTAACTTTCAACTTACTTTTTATCTTGGTTTTGTAAAACAACTTATATTCTGAAACAAAAAAAAACTTTCTACAGCAACTTATTTTATGAAACGGAAGGAGTACATTTTAAAAGTGTTTTTTCCTATAATTTCTTTTATTTATTCGTCAATCCATAAAAGTTAGATTTTAGGTAAATATATAACTACATGTGATAATAATGAAAATTGGATCTTACACACTTGAAATACAATCTAATTGCATGTGGCTTTTACATTAGATGCATTTAGTAAGTTCATAAAAGGGACATAGACTTGTATATTTTGGGATCGCGTCCTACCAGGTATATAATGTAAAAGTTTGGTTAATGAACCGGCTAATTGCAGGCCAATGTTGAAAAAAAAGAAATACAATCTAATTACATATGAAGATAACAAAATATAGTAGGAAAAGTGTCTTTTACTCTCATATCTATTTCTACAATATTTTCTTAAACTAAAATTATGTTGGGCTTTGTAAGCAAACTAGATTATACTCAAATGATTTTATTAAGATATAAACTAAAATTAAGTTTTTGATTGTTTTCAAAAATGTGGGGCATTTTTTGCCTATGTGGGATGGATTTGGTGAAATGTTGCCAATCATCACATATTTGTTCAATTCGTGTTATTTTTGAAAAAGTAAAAACGGTTTTTTTGTGTGTGTGAAAACGCACATCTACATGTATAAATATATATATATGTTTGTTTATTTTAAGTTTGTAATGCAACTTTGAAAGCTTTTGTAAGTGACATATGATTTTTGCTAGATACTAATGATTTTTTCTTATGTATACTGTTAAGTAATATTAATTATTTCACTAGATAATTTTTATTCTAGAAAACTCATACATATATATATTTCTAATATAATATTATATTATTGACCAAAAGCAAGTATTCAATAAAATAAAAATGATATATTAATATAAAAGTTATGATAATATTATTATTATTATTGTATAATTCTAACATCATATTATATATTACAAAATCATACGCTTGCCAAGAAACAGGTGGCCCAGTTGGCTTGCCCCTGATTTAGCTAGGCATGAAGTGATTGGTTCAAATCCCATCCTGCTCTATTTGAAGAACTTAGGCTATGGATCGGGCTTTGTTGTCGATCCAATAGTTACTTGTTTACAAAAAAAAAATCACACGCTTATATTTTCACTAATCATAAAAAATTTGTACCATTTTTATATCAAAATCGTATTTGTACTGCACCGCACTTTGAACTGCACTTATACCATACTCTATTTTGTCCTACACCGCTAAAACCGCAATTATCAATCAAAACCCTAAGAAATAAAATAGCTCACGAGGAACTTTATTATTCAAAGGAAACAAAAGTGAAAGCATGAAATTATAAAAGTCAAATTTTTCTTGACTAGATCTGAGATATAGAGTTGCTTGGAAGCAATTCCTAAATAAATCACAAAATTCTAGTAACAAACAAATTTATACTATACTAGATATGGACCTGTGCATAAAAAGTTTATATATAACATGTTTATAATATTATGAATGATTAGTATAGTAAAATATTTTAAACCATATAATCTTATAATAAAACTCATACCCGGTTTGGCCGACTTTTGTGTCAAACATCTTCTAGATCTTTTTGGGTCTATA